>BQMF02000730.1:0-150925 GCA_027922465.2 Turritopsis dohrnii | reverse complement strand
ACAACATTGCCAGCAATGGATGCTGATCTAACCAGTCCAAATCACGATTTCATGATTATTATTGAATCTGGAAATACTGGTGGTGCTTTCCAAATTGACAATGTATGATGGTTACTACCCACTATTTATTTTGTGTTACATTATGTGTTTGAAGTAAACTTTGGTTTCATTTTCATCTTTAGAATACTGGTGCTCTTACAGTAGCTGGTGCACTCAAGCGTGACCTTATCAGTTCTTACAAACTTATCATAAAAGTTGAAGATAAAGGCACTAATCCAAGCTCTCTATCTAGCAGCATTGTTGTCAATATCAATATTATCCTTGTTAACACAGCAGCACCCTCCTTTATGGTGGTCCATATGTTGTCAATATAGATGAAAATCTTCCCTTCCAGATGTAATAAAAGTTTCAGCAACAGATGTTGATGCTCATGAAACCTTGACATTTTCAATTCAAACCTCAAATGCACCGTTTACTGTTGATGGCTCTGGACAGATAAAGGCTACTACAACTTTTGATGCTGAGAAGACTTTTGTTTACTTGTTCACATGTCGAGTAACAGACAAAGGTGGTTTGTTTACAGAAACAACAGTTACCGTCAATGTGAATGATCTCAATGATGTTTCTCCAGAATTTATATTAGGACCAAATTCATTCACTAACCTCAAAGAAAACACAATGAATGGAACTATTTTGGGTACTTACAGTGCCACTGATGGTGATAGAACAGCACCAAATAACTTGGTCACCCTCTCCATCGTTGGTGGTAGTGGTGCACATTTCTTTGATCTGGATAAGGTAAATCATTTTTCTTTTTGTCCATAGATTAGTTTATGTTTGAATATTTGTTTTCCTTCTTTGTTCAACTTCCTGAGTATCAACTATCTCTATATCACATCTGCTTAACAAACAACGCCTAGCAAATCACTCATTTTGTTTTAGAAAACAGGAGAATTAAGACTGATTGCACCCTTGGACTTTGAAAAGCTTTCGAATTCAATTTGGTTATTCGAGCAACTGATGGTGGAACACCTTCACTGTACACTGACAAAGGAATTGAAATTGGTCTCATTAACATCAATGAGCATCCACCTACTTTTAAAAATGATGAATACAAAGAAAGTGTTTGGAATCACAGCCAAATGGATTTTTAGTCCTTACCGTAATTGCAACAGATTCAGATGCTGACTCATCAATTACATATTCTATTCCAAGCGATCTACCTTTTAGTATAAATTCAGGTGGCCAACTGCATTTGAAGTCCTTGAATCCACCAGAACTTCCATTAGATTTTGAAACACAGCAAAAATATGAATTTCATGTAACAGCTACAGATAATGGTAACCTTCAATCAAAAGCAAAGATAACTATTAACGTCATTGATGTAAATGATAACAAACCAATTTTCGGGAAGTTGAATATTGTCAAGATGTCGACGAGGATCTGCCTCTGAATTCATTAATAACATCAGTTATTGCAACAGACAAGGATTCTGGAAATAATGGAGAAGTCCACTATGATATTATTGATGGTAATGGAGATAATAAATTCTATATTGTTAAGGTAATATTTCTCGATCTTTAGTTTCTATGTCTTAGTTTCTTTTAAAGTTATATTCATTTTCTATGGTATTTACTTTCATTTCTATAGGAAACAGGTGAAATCAAACTTTTAAATGAATTGGACTTTGAAACAAAGCAGCAATATGTCCTTACCATTCGTGCTGCTGATAAAGGAAATCCAGCAATGTTCACTAGCAGTACCACTCATGCAACGGTTACCATCAATGTCCTTGATGTAAACGAAAAGCCAGTGTTCTTGCAATTCTACCAGGTCAAAGTTGATGAAAATGTACCAACAGGAACTGTTCTTATCACTTGCTCAGCTGAGGATAAAGACAATGGATTGAATGGAATGCTGACATATTCAATTGTGTCTGGGAATGATAATAATCGTTTTGAATTAGATGAGGTTTGTTTTTCATATAATTATACTTAGAGTGGTTAGATATATTATGATTATGATAAGTACCTTTTTATTTTTTGTAGAATACTGGAGTCTTAAAGATCAAAAATGAACTGGACTTTGAGCAAGTGCAACAGTATGTTTTGACTGTGAGAGCAGCTGACAAAGGTACACCTTCCTTGGATACATCGGGCGCTGACACTAACGTTACCATCTATGTTCAAGATAAAAATGACAAACCATATTTTGACCCGATTGAGTATTCTGCAACATTTGGTGAAACACTGCTGTTGGGTCCGACGTTGTTACTGTCATTGCAAAGGATGAAGATACTGGTGCTGCTGGAGAGCTAATGTACTCAATCGTTGGTGGAAATGTTAATAATGATTTTGCTATAGATATGGTAAATATTCCGTTTGTTTTCATTCTTGTTTATTTTTTTTTTTTCTTTCTGATTTTAATCGCATTCCACATTTAGAACTCTGGCAAAATAACAATCGCAAACATTCTGAATTTCAACTTAGTCCAAAAATATGAACTGGTAGTAAGAGCAACTGACAAAGGTCAACCATCTCAAAACACATATCCGAAAGATGCTACTGTCAAAATTACATTACAGATGATAACAATAATCCACCTATCTTTAACCCAGTCAACTACACCAAATCTTTATCAGAATCAACAGGGGTTTCCTCCACTGTTCTTGAAGTGTTTGCTACAGATAAGGATTCAGGCAGCAATCAAGAAATTACCTACTCGATCATAGATGGTAATGATGCAGGTGTCTTTGACATAGACATAGTAAGCTTCTTTTGATCTTTGATAACAATTTTGATCATTTGTAGTAGCAAATCAATGATAAAATTTTTCTTACTCTTCCACTAGGTCACAGGAATAATCACATTAGTCAAGCCGTTAGATTTTGAAACAATGAAACAATTTCTCCTCAAAATACGTGCAACTGATAAAGGAATTCCATCATTGTCTTCTAATCCTGATGCGTTGGTTCTAATACTGGTGACAAATGTAAACGAGCATGCACCTGTCATATCCAACTTACCGCAAACAGTTGAACTGAATGAGGATAAGACACCTGGATTCAATGTGTATCAAGTAATTGCAAGTGATCAGGATGGAGATGCCATTACCTTCTCTATTCCAGATGATATTCCTTTTAGTATTGGTAAAGATAATGGCATCATAACCACAAAGGATGATTTGGATCGAGAACAATTTGTAGAGTATCGGTTTTCAGTGACCTGCCTCGGATGGCAAACTATTTGATCAAAAGTTTATTACTATTAAAATCACAGATGTCAATGATAATAATCCAATTTTCAATCAAGAAGATATTACCGTCGATATCTCTGAAAATGAGCAGATTGGATTTGAATGTGCAACAGTTGTAGCCACTGATAAGGATGAAGGTGTCAATCAAATGATTGTTTATACCATTGTTGGTGGTAACGATGAAGATATATTTGATATAGATCCAGTATATAATTATTTATTATTAATTAATTGTATATGCAATCCTGCTCATTATAATAATGTAATTTAATTCTTGTATTTTATCCTAGACAAGTGGTTTGATCACATTGAAAAAACAACTAGACTTTGAAACAACCATCAAACATGTTCTAACTGTCCGAGCGACCGACAAGGGTGAGCCAGCAAAAGACTCTTCAGGATCAGATGCAACAGTGACAATCAATGTCATTGATTACAATGACAATAAACCAATCTTTAAACCTGTTGCACCTGTAACTCTTCCTGAAGATAGCAGTTTAAAGGTTATTCGAAAGGTTGTTGCTGAAGACAAAGACTCAGGTCAAAATGGTCAAGTGATGTACTCCATTGTCAGTGGAAACGAAGATGAAAAGTTCACCATAGATATGAATACCGGTGAAGTGTCTTTGATTGGTTCTCTGGATTTTGAAGTTGTATCGTCTTACAAACTTGTTATACGTGCTACGGATAAAGGCATTCCAGCTCTTACATCTGAACCCGATGATGCTGTTTTAATGATTACAGTCACAGATGTTAATGATAACAGTCCAATATTTAAACCAAAAGAGTACGAAACCACTGTTGCTGAAAATAGTCCAAATGGTACTGTTTGTGTTACAGTTAGTGCAACTGATAAAGATTCTGGTAACAATGGAAAGATCATGTATTCCATAGAGAGTGGGAATGAAAAAGGTCTTTTTGATATTGATATGGTAGGTCCTAATTCATATTGATTATCATTTGAATTCTGAAATGATAATGGAATTTGAAGTTTCTATTTCTTTCTGTACTCTTGTGTAATGAAACACATGCATTTTTAAGATTACTGGAGAGATTACAGTTGTTGGTCAAATTGATCGTGAAGTTATTGATAAAATAATTTTGATTGTGAAAGCCACTGACAAGGGTATGCCATCAAGGTCATCAACTGCAAACGTTACTATCACCATAACAGATGAGAATGACAATGCTCCACAGTTCCCAGGTGACTATGAAGAATCCATATTGGAAAGTACCCAATCAGGCACCACTATTATTGAAGTGTTGGCCTCTGATAAAGATATTGGAAATAATGGAGAGATCATGTATAGTATTGCTAGTGGAAATGACGATGGTGTTTTTGACATCACTATGGTATGATATTTGATTAGGTATTTTACGCAGCAGGTCTTATCCTGTCTACTGACATTGATTTTATTGATTTTTCTTCTAGGATGGAAAAATTATTCTGAAAAAAGGCCTTGATTTCGAAGTGGTGCAAAAATACACACTAGTCGTCGAGGCAAGAGATAAAGGAGTACCTTCTAAAGTCTCCCTTGTTAAAGTTGTTATCAATATTTTAGATGTTAATGACAATCCACCAATTTTCAAGCCAACTGAGTACACAAGCAGTATATCTGAGCAAGCAGGAATAAACACCGTAATAGTCAAGGTTGTTGCAACGGATGAAGACTCCGGTGACAATGGAATGATAATCTACAGCATACTAAAAGGAGATGAGAACTTATTTTCCATTGATCCTGTAAGCTTACCTTTTATATCTGACTTACAAACAAACATTCACGTTGGTTTTTCTGTTTACATTTTTCTGTTTCTTTTAGACAAGTGGAAAGATTACTCTTATTGGTGCACTTGATTTTGAAACCAAGCCTTATCATGAACTGATCATCACTGCAACTGACAAAGGATCACCAGCCATGAAATCTGACCCCAATGCTGTTGTTAAGATTACTGTCACAAATGAAAATGATCAACCACCAACTTTCATTGAAGAACCATACAAGACATCTATTGATGAAAATGTTGACATCTCTACTATTGTTTTTACTGTGAAGGCAACAGACGGTGATAATGATCCTTTGAGTTACAAAATTATAACAACCAATGTACCTTTTGAAATCGATAGTTCGTCGGGTGTAATCAAAACTTCAGGCAACATTGATCGAGAAGAGAAAGACCAATATTCTATTGATGTCGAAGTTTCTGATGGTGTTAATGTTGATAAAACAACTGTCATGATAACAGTTAACGACCTTAATGACAACCAACCAAAAGTTGACGATGTAACGAAATCCTTTCCTGAGGATCAGCCTGTTGACTCTATATTGGTCACTATTTCTGCTACCGATGCAGATGATGGGGATAATAGCAAAGTCATGTATGCAATTGCTGAAGGAAATGAAGATGGTCTCTTCGAAATCAATATGGTACTGTTATTCTACCTAAAAAAATTTCTTGACATTAAATTTATTTGAAAAGAATTCAAATTGTGATTAAATTTTGAATCTTTCATTATAGAATGATGGTATGATTACCTTAAAGAAACCATTTGACTTTGAACAGAAGACCAAATACATTCTAACAGTTAATGTTACTGACAAAGGAGAACCTGCACTGTGGACTACTGCTACTTTGATATTTATGATAACAGATGTAAACGACAACAATCCTATATGTGCTGATTTTTCTGTAACTGTCCCGGAAAATATCAAAGTAAATGATGATGTTGTAGCACAAGTTAAAGCTACTGACGCTGATTCTGGTGACAACGCCATCTTGAAATATTCTATAACTGGTGGCAACGTTGACGGAAAGTTCCACATACACACTGTAAGATGCTTCGAATGTTTCTTTTTGAACACTGATTTGTTCTTTTGTTGTTGATGTAACAAAACTTGCTGCACACTTAAGCGTTCTTCATCCTTGCATGGTGTTGTTCTTTTTGCAATGAACCCTCTTTTCTTTAAGCTTAATTTTCTTTCTAGGCTGATAATGTTTGTATGAGTGTTTATGAGAACAGTAATTAATTTTCACAAACGATTTCAACTTATCTGTAGGCAAGTGGAATGATCACAGCGGTAAACCCACTGGATTTTGAAACAACATCAAAATATATCCTCACTGTGACCATTGAAGACCATGGAAAGCCATCTCGGTCAACCACTTGTACCGTGACGGTCCATGTCACAGACGTGAATGACAACAAACCAGTATTTGAACCATCCACATACATGAAGACTATCAAAGAAACAACGAAAATAGGAACAGTGGTTGAAAGAGTTGTAGCTACTGATAAAGATTCTGGCAATAATGGTATGATCATCTATGAAATTGTTGGTGGGAACAGGGATGCCACTAATGATGGTGCGATGGACTTTGCAATTAATCCTGTAAGTCATTGAGCTGTCCTTCAAACAACGAGTACAAAATATAACTGGTCCCTAGTAATTTATTTTTTAGTTTTCTTCAGTGTTAAATTCCTTAATCTTTAACTTTTGTCGTTCTGTCATGTTTAGACAACCGGTGATATCTCTGTTACAAGTCAACTGGACGCCTCCACACCAAAATACGAACTAAATGTTACGGCAACCGATAAAGGTCAAAATCCTTTGACGTCATTCCCCAATGCGATTGTGACCATTCTTGTGCTCAATGTAAACATTCCACCATATTTCACCACGACTTTCGATGTTTCGATACCAGAAAGTATAGATGAAGCATCCACAGTGCAAACAATCACGGCAGCCGATGAAGATGGTGATTCACTGACATATATGATCACAACAGTTGGTGTACCATTCAAAATCGATTCTTTAACAGGAGTAATCACAAGAACAACAGCACTTGACCGTGAGGCAGTTGACTCTTATATGATCACTGTGAAAGTTTCTGATGGCGAGGCTTCTGTTAGTACAACCTTTACAATCACCATCACTGATGTAAATGATAACACTCCTGAGTTTGTGACTGAATACAAAGAAACCTTGAGTGAAGACACTCCTGTCAATCAAGTAATTGTGACTGTGGAAGCAACAGATAAGGATGATGGAGATAACAAAGATATCATGTATACCATCACAGGTGGAAACCAGGAAGACAAATTCGAAATTGATATGGTATGTCTATTATTCGAACCTCCATAATTCGAACTCTCGAATGAATTTCATAATCCCTATTAGTCCATATATTATTTCTGTGTGAATGAAGCCTTGTCATTCGAAATTTCCATAAATCCAACGTTTGTTTTGGTCCCTTTGGTGTTCGAATTAGAGAGAGATCTCTATGAAGTAATTTTTTCTGTAAACACTTACCTGTCGGTCAAGAGACGAAAGTTAATGTTTACACTCTTTGTAAGTGATTTTCAATGATTTTCTTTTGCAGTCTTCTGGAAAAATAACTTTAAAGAACCCACTCGATTTCGAAACAACTGCATCATATGAGTTGACAGTTACAGCCACAGATAAAGGAGAAACACCATTATCATCATCTACTAAAGTCAAGGTTCAAGTGACTGACGTCAATGATAATTATCCAATCTTTGATCCAACTGAGTATAACGTGGAGTTCCCAGAATCTGTCGGAAATGGCACGGTGTGTGTGACGGTCACAGCCAATGATGCTGATAGCGGTGAAAATGGAGAACTTATGTACAGTATTGTCGAAGGGAATCAGGATGGCATCTTTGAAATTGATATGGTAAAGTTACTTTCCATTTATTTGTCAATTAATGTTTATCCTTACCAGCTCTGATCAGCTATTGAATTGTTACCTAACCGGACTTGTCAAGGTCCTACCGGGACAGTTTCAACTGTACAACCTGCTGCGAATGCTAAGCTGGCGCAACCGGTTGGGTGATCCGCTCTTCTGGAAGTCGTTATGCAGCAGTTATTGGTCTCTTGATGAAATTATGCAAATTGTTTAATGTTACTGGTCTTAAATTATTTCAGGTGACAGGTACAATCAAATTTGTAAAATCCGTTGATTTTGAAACCAAGAGTGTATATATTCTCAAAGTTCGAGCCACAGACAAAGGCTCTCCTTCAAAACACTCCATCACTGATGCTAAAGTAACAGTGGTCATCACTGATATAAACGACAACAAACCTGTTTTTGGTCCAAACGTTTATGAGAAGTCTGTGTCCGAGGATAAACCTGTTGGGTACGAGGTTGTCACAGTTACCGCCACTGATAAGGATTCGGGCGCAAATCAACAACTCATGTTTAGCATTGTTGCTGGGAATTCTGATGGTAAATTCGAGATCGATATGGTAAGTGAATAGACTTCTTCCTAAAAGATGCAGTCTAGAATTTAAGATTAGTCTGGGCTCATTTCCGAAAAATAGCCCATTAAAGTTGTATCATAAAAGGACTAATGTTTTCAAAGAAACTCTTTTAGTTATTTTCGACTAAGAGGGTTCATATAGAAGGCGTTTAATTTTCGGATGCTGCTGGGGGGGCGTAGGTTATAACCTACGTCCTCTTGCAAGCAAATCGTTAATTAACTCTCTCCAATGCTTGATTTTAGAACTTTGGTAATATAACACTCAAAGAGAAACTCAATTATGAAGAGAGAAAATATTACGAATTAACCGTGCAAGCTGCTGATAAAGGCGCTCCATCGTTGACTTCAATGCCGAACGCTATTGTGAAAATTCATGTGACCAATACCAATGATAATTCACCGATCTTTCAAGACGAACCGTATGAGAAATCGATTAAGGAAAATTCGGTTGTCGGTACAACTGTTATTGTCGTCAGAGCGACGGATGCTGACGGCGACAAATTGACGTACTCCATTACGACACCGAGCGTTCCCTTTGACATCGATGGTGATAGTGGTTTGATCACAACAAATGGACTGCTTGATCGTGAAGTGAACGACAAATACGAGTTTGTTGTCGTTGTGACAGACGGAAAAACTATCGACGAATCCACCGTCAAAGTGATTGTGACGGACATGAACGATAACGCACCAGTCGTTGCTGATGTCACGGAAACGATTCCAGAAAATACACCGAACAACACGGTTGTTGCTGAAGTCATTGGAACGGATGCTGATATTGGAGAGAACGGCTTGTTGATGTACACCATCACAAACGGGAATGGTGACGCCATTTTCGGAATTGATATGGTAAGATCACTTTCAGTTGAATAACCAAGGATGAGTGCTAGTATGATTGTCAACACTCCTTCGAAGATCTTTTTCTATTTAAATCTTTCAAACATCTTTTGTTTTATAATAAAGGCAAATGGAAAAATCACACTTCTGAAACAACTGGACTTCGAAACCGTTCAACAATATGTATTGACAGTTTCGGTCGAAGATAAGGGGTTACCATCTTTATCCGCAACCGCTACTGTTATCATTAAGATCACTGACGTTAACGACAACGCCCCCAAAGGCGTTGACTTTTCTGTATCTATACCAGAAAACACGCCCGAGTCAACAGTCATACATGAAGTTAATGGAACAGATGAAGATTCTGGAGATAACGCCAAGTTGATGTACATGATTACTGCTGGTAACAGTGAACAGAAATTTTTCCTGAACAAGGTGAATAGATCAAACCATCTTGAACTTTTGTTCTGCGTTGGTGTTGTTTCTATGACAACGAGGTATGCACTGTAAAATACCTGTTTGATTTTAGGATGATGGAAAATTATCTGTTGTCGGGGAACTAGACTTTGAAAAGGTCTCTGAGTATGAGCTTTCCATTACCATATCTGACAAAGGCCAGCCATCGCAGTCTACAACGATAACCGGCAAAATCGACATCACCAACGTCAATGACAATAAACCGACGTTCTTACAACGAGATTACGACGCCACTATACCAGAAACGACGCCGGCCGCGACTGAAGTCGTGACAGTGATTGCGAAGGATCTAGATTCGGGAGTCTTCGGAAAGGTTACTTACGAGATTGTCGGTGGAAACGAAGATGCGACGAACGACGGTGTGCCAGATTTTAAGATCAACCCAGTAAGTTTATTTATGAGCTTTCTTTCCAACACTTCTCCATCCATCGCGTAAGATATTTGTCTGTGAGAGTTTGACTGTGGACAGGCAAATACGATAAGTTGAATTCATAATTCTGATATTTCTTTAGGAAACTGGCGTCATTGTTGTGGATAGTCAGTTGGATGCTAGCACACCTGTTTACATGTTAGAAGTGAAAGCTACAGACGCAGGTGGCATGGATTCTCCGTTCAATGCTAAAGTCACCATCACCGTGACTAACGTCAATGTCGGACCAACCTTTACTAACGAACCGTTTAAGAAAGAAATTAGTGAGAACGCAAAGGAGAAGACTGTTGTTAAAGTTATCACGGCAACCGATCCTGATGGTGATGCTTTAACATACTCTATCGATAGTAAAAACGTACCATTCACAATCGATGGAAAATCTGGTGAGATCATTGTATCTGGGAAGCTGGACCGTGAGACCACTGCTAGTTATGAATTGTCCATCAGTGTAACAGATGGCTTAGCCACAGCCTCGACTATTTGTTCCATCGTCATCACTGATTATAACGACAATGCACCTGTCTTTACCGACGAATGTTATCGAGTGACACTTCCTGAAAACAGTTTGACTAATCAAGTCTATTTGACTGTTGAAGCCAAGGATAAGGACGAGGGCGCAAACGCCCAAATTATGTACACAATCATTGATGGAAATGATGAGGGGCGTTTTGAAATCGATATGGTATGTATTACTCACAATGAACTGTTACAGCGTTCCCGACAAATCACTTGTTGAAATTTGTTTCTTTTTTTAACTGTGACGTCACCTTTTAGCTGTGACGTCATCTTTGACACATTTTGACACATTTTTCAAATCATGCTGGATTTGTTTCCTTATAGACATCCGGAAAGATAAAACTTATCAAGTCATTGGATTATGAGACACAATCAGAATATAATTTGACAGTACAAGCGACTGACAAGGGAAGCGAGCCCTTGTCCTCCACAGTACCTGTCAAAATTCAACTGTCTGATGTCAATGACAACTCCCCGATTTTCAATCCGACAATGTATCAAGAGGAATTCCCTGAGGATGTTGACGTGCATACTGTCGTCACTACCGTCAAAGCTACCGACGCCGATAGTGGGCCAAACGGAATGATTGAATACGAGATTCTCAGTGGGAACGAGGCTGGTGTATTCAAGATTGATATGGTAAGTTTCGCTATCCTATCGTAAAGAACTAAACCTATCGAGTAACGAATTTTTTTTTTTCAATTATCTCTTAAAATCGCTCGGAAATTTAACCCTGGGTTTCAAATGAATCCGTAAGGGTGTATGGAGGGACTCGCTGATTGGGAATATCTGTGGCCTCACTTACCTCGTAAATTTTGAAACCAAAGTCGACTGTTTAGTTGTCATCGTGTGAAAATCCTCCGTTACTTCATGTATTTATATGACGTATGAAACAATATCCAAGCTGAGGTGAGAAAACCCAGCTCTCCAAAAAACAAACAATTTTTGGTGGCAGGTTTTTTCTGAGCTTGTAGTATCTCTACCATCCTAATCGTTTAGTCCACCGGAAAGATCACATTCCAGAAGACAGTAGATTTTGAAACCACAGCGGCATATGAACTAACAATCAGAGCTACCGATAAAGGTGAAGAGCCAAGATCTTCCGATCCCAATGCCGTCGTCAAGGTTACCATCACTGACGTCAATGATAACGCACCAGTTTTCGAATTCCCGAAATACACCCGAAACATACCGGAAACTACAAAAGTAGGCACGGTGGTTGTGACAGTGAAAGCAACCGATAAAGATTCGGGTTTGAATAAAGACATCAAGTTCTCCATTAAAAGTGGAAACGACGCCAACGACTTCCAGATCGATATGGTAAGTCACGTGATTAAATATTCTGAAACATTTTTATAAACGTTCAAGGGTACTTTCAGAAACTTGAAGCTAGTAAGATTCTTATCTCATCAAGTATTGGCCGAGGTTTCTTAATAGCCAGTGTGTAATCATCTTTTCAGGTCACTGGAGAGATAAAAGTGAACGGCGCTCTCGATTTTAATGATATCATGAAATATGATCTCATTGTGACGGCAACCGATCAAGGTAAACCACAGATGTCGTCCGATGTTTCCGTCACCATCACGATAACTGACGTCAACATGCCGCCAGTTATCGAGCCACAGAGCGCTAAAGAAATCTTGGACAACACCGCTATCGACACATTGGTGCTTACTGTTGCAGCAAGTGATCCCGACATGGGTACAAATGGGGAAATCATGTATGAAATTTTGGACGGCCCTTCTTCAAATCTCTTCAAAATCAACATGGTAAGGTTTTATTTACACTTAACTCTTTCTTCTTTAAAATTGGTTCACACTATGATTTCACAAAAACTTAAAGGGTGTTCGTTGAATGACATTAACAAAGCAGTTGCATCGACTAGATGTATTAGTGAATATGTTCCATGTTTTATTTTAGTTGAACGGGCAAATCCTTGTTGGTGGCGATCTAAGCACAGCTACTCCTGTACAACACAAGCTCACAGTGAAAGTAAGTGATAAGGGCAGTCCTTCATTGAGCGATGTCGAAGATTTCATCATCAACGTCAAACCATCAAACCATCCGCCAACAATTACGCCCCAAACTCCTATCTCCATCCGTGAAGATGCGCCCATCGGTTCGTTAGTAACGACAGTAGTTGCTAGTGATTCTGACGAAGGACAAAATGGCGTCATTATGTACTCGATCACTGGAGGTAACGGTGAATCAGGAACTGTCTTCATAATTGACATGGTAAGGTTTTGTTGGAATCCCTTCAATATACTTTTGACTAAAGAGTCCATGTAAGGTTTTCTTAGATGCCATCCTTCTTTTTTATATAGAATAATGGGGAAATTAAACTTAACGAGACCCTCTCAGCTGCCCAAACGAAGCAATACAGTTTACAAATCAACGTAGCCGACAAAGGAACACCAAGCTTGTTCGCCACGACCGTCATACACGTCCACGTTATTGCAGTAAGCAAACCGGTTATCAACAATGTCCCACTCAAGGTCTGCGTCAAGGAAAACCAGCCTGCTGGTACCCTGGTCTTAACTGTACAGGCTAGCGATGCTGACAACGATCCTTTAACGTTCTCTCTTTCCACGTCTTCTCTACCATTTACCATCAATGCAAAGACTGGGGAAATTAAGACAACTGCAGTTCTAAACCGTGAAGAGAAAGACGACTATCAGTTTGAAGTTCAAGTATCTGACGGCACTTTCACCGTGTCGGCACAAATTGACGTTTGTGTCGATGATGAAAATGACGTCGCTCCCGTCATTACTAAACCAATTTCTGCTGTGGTATGTGAAAATGCTAAAAAAGGTCACGTGGTTACGACAGTCGTGGTTACGGATGCTGATTTAAATTCTACACTTACCTTTAAAATCACATCATCAGACAAGAAGTTCCCCTTTGAAATCGATAGTAAAGGCCGAATTACACTGACAGGTTCCATCGATTTCGAGCAACAAAGCGAATACCGATTCAAAGTTGAAGTGAGTGATGGAAAACATACTGTCCATGAAGATGGCGTCATCACCATCTGCAACATCAACGAACATAACCCCGTCTTCGATCCCACTTGTTATAACGCCACCATTATGGATGGTTCGAATGAAGGAACACACATCGTGCAAGTGACAGCAACGGACGGGGATAAAGGTAAAGCTGGCGTTATCAGGTATTCTATCGTATCCGGTAATGAAAAAGGATGGTTCCGAATCAACCATGCAAATGGAAAGATCAAACTAGCCAAGAAGATCAGAGTAAGTGAAACCACGACTTTCACGTTGATGATCAAGGCGACCGACAAAGGAGTACCACCAAGATCTTCTGATCCTAACGCTAAAGTCTCGATCACCGTGAAGAAAAGTAAGTTTTTTGAGTACTACTGCAACAATTCCGGCAGATGCATCTAAGTTCATAGAATCTCATTTGAATGAACGAGACATGACGTAATTACGTCATCATTGCCCCAGGCTTTCACCACAACCGATTGAGATACCAATTTGGTACAAAACAATATGCATGGGTCTACTGTTCATATGTCTCTTTTGCTCTTCTATATGTCATCTTTGCTTAAATTGTAGATCCATTATGTCAATGCAACTTGAAAATAAAACAAATTCCTGAACTTCGTTGGGGAAAAAGAAAGATTAGCCGCAGTCTACCAGGTACACAAATTAGGCTAGTGTAAACCGCCCAAAATTCTGATCATCATTTAAACCGCCCAAAATTCTGATCATCGTGTAAACCGACCGAATTTTTGATCAACGGTTAATGTTGTCTTTTGTTCTTAGGTCACTCATACATGGAAAAAATACAAAACTACGTTGAACTGCTCAAGAAAAAACTTCTTTACTTGAAGAAACAGAAGGCTTTGTTCGTACTATGCAAACAGAAGATCAAGCGAGAATTGATTTCAAAACAACGATCGCATCCATTCGATAAGATCCTAACTCACTCGTGCCAGTGTGATGGACAAATCCGACTTGCTATGAAGTGGATCCCCATGTTGGAGAAAAAAATTGTCCAGTATCGAATTCGTATACAGCGACAAGTCATCTACCAATGTCGGCCATACTGTCAGTGCAAGTGTGATGAACAGTCGATGGCTGGTATGCGATATTATGATTATTATCACCAAGAGGATTGTGAGCTCTCCTATCCGTATTACAAGACCTGTAATACTTACGTGAAATGTCACTGTAAGAACTGATCAATAGGTTGGCTGGTTCCCTCGTATACCTTTTGAAAAATTAGACTTGGTGTTCGTAAAAAAAAAATGATAATAGAATACGAAAAAATTGCAGCCAGTACTGTTCACTTTCCCTGTATTGACAATCTGTATTGACAATCTGTATTGACAATCTGTATTGACAATCTGTAAAATCCTACATTTTACACCTTTAGTTGGACCAGCCCACAAATCCAGGCTTCCCTTTAAAATTTTTTATTTGTTTTTAAATAGATCGGTTTAGGTTTTATTGTTACGTTTGTTTATTTTAAGAGTATCGATATTAATTATTTTTCGATTTTTATGGAGTTATTTGTTATATTTCGTTTTGTCGATTTTTAGTTCAGAGAACGCTTCTCGCTTTTATGCGAAATATATCAAGGATTGCAATTAAGAGATGGTTATTTACAAGCAGTATAGTAAATTATTGTTATGAATTTATGGTTTAGTAATTTATGTGACGTAGATTATTTTTGAAAAAAAATATTGGAAAAAAAATTATTTTGTTTTAAATATAATAAATATGCATTCAGAAAAGTCGTCTTGTAGATTTTAATTAACCCTCTCGTGTTTGAAGCCTTCAATGTTCTTTCAGGTAATTCAATGCTTTTATTCGATTTTGAAATCTGGACAATGATACCGTATTTTTTCAATATTAGCCAACACACCGACTGGTAGCCTTGTGGTAGAGTGTTCGCTTCCTGTTCGGGAGGTCGCGGGTTAAATCCCCGACCGAGTTATGCCAGCGACTATAACAGTGTGAATGACTCCTCTCTGCTTAGCACTCAGCAAAAGAGTAGGAATGATGTCTAAGGATGGTTGTCTAGCTGAGCGGTTCCTGTCATTACAGCTTCCGTAGCCCAAATGGGGGCTTTACAGGACCTCCTCCGCAGAACTCTCATTGATAACAGTACCTTAAAGAACTGAAGAGGCTATCCTGGGTTAACATTCGAAAAACGTTCCCATATATATATATATAAAAGCCCATGGGCCTATATTTTATACTCAAAACAGCCATAAGGTTGGGTAAATGAACGAGACAAATAATTCTTTTTAAATAAGAGGTATTGTCTGTGGAAAAAGAGGTAATGGTTTAGAGGTACCATGTAGATATGTCATTAAAGGACAAGAAACTTATCTAAAAAAGGTGGAACATGTAATTAAAGATATCTGTAAAAGAGAAAAAGTTGTTTGAATAAATGGTCTATTCTATAACTACAGACGAGTTTGTAGACGAGTCACAGACGAGTGTAGACGACTACAGACGAGTCACAGACGAGTGTAGACGAGCCACAGACGAGTCACAGACGAGTCACAGACGAGTCAAAAATGATTGTAGACGAGTAGCAAATAAGTTTAAACAAGTTAAGAATGACTTTGAGGCTTGATTTACCAAATAATTTTGTTGCAAATTATATAAAGCAGAGGAAATAATTTTTTGGGTTGTAAAGTACATAAAGGAAGACAACTATTGACTTGGGTAATAATGAAAACGATTGCTTTGTACTATGTAACACAACTTCTATTATGAGAATAAACACAACTTTTCAAGAAAAAGAAAAATTAAAACTTCATTGCTCTTCAAACATTCAACATGTCTATGAACTTTTGCCTGATATAACGGCAACCATGGCCCACCGTATGAACAATGTATTATGGGTACCTCTGGGTTCTCTCGTTTTGCCGTGTTTGTTTACATTTTTAACCCAGAGCTACCCATAATACATTGTGATTAATAATTGCAGCCGTATCAGACAAAAGGTCCATTAAATAAACGTCCCAGATGTTAAAAAGAGGATTTACAGTATGCATAAAAAATATTTGAAGATCTGCTTCTTAACTCTGAATGGTGTGAAATTATAGTATGTTATAGTACTCATAACATACTATAATAACAATGTCTCCTCAAGCAACCTCGAACCCAGGACTTCTTCTCATTTCTGACAGGAAGACAGCTCATTCTCAACGCTCCCCGCTCATCTAGGCTGTCAGAAAACGAATAGAGGCGCTAAAATTGAGGCTACTCAGCAGGATCAATATTTAAAAGAGAGAGGACGTGATTCGCTTGTCCCCAGTGTCCTGTTTTCGTTACACACTTTTTTCATAAGCAATATTGTTGTAAACACAGGTGTAAAACTCGAATAAGCACCCTGGGTGCTTATCAAACTTTTGATTTTCACCCTGGGCGCTTATTCGAATCATTATGGTATGCAAAAAAGGCAGTGAATTTACCTCCTGTTATCACACAATCATCGTCTTCGCTACTGATTTCCATCGCTTCTTGCTTCGCTTCATCACTACCAAAACCTAATTAAGTAAGAAGGGGGTGTAGTGGTAGGAATTATAGTTTTTTGTCTCGTCACCAGAAACATGATTCATTTACACGAATCTTTTCCCAAAATGCTCGAAGGCAAAATAAATTTTCCAACAGAAAAAAAATAACAACATATAAATAAATAAAAAATAAGCATACCCTGAAATTAAACTTTTATGGCAACCCTTTTTTGGGGGCCTTCGTCCATCTTTTTCGGGGTTATATCCTGTCGTTTTTTCTCCATTATTTTATCGTTTATTTTGTTTGCAAGCTACACTTCTTTCACAAATCGTGTTACACCTTACAACATTTTGTTAACACATTCGAAAGTGAAAGATCAGCTACCTCTCCTTCGCTTTTGAAGAGACAGAGAGTATGGCGACATGAACCAAAAACGGTTTGTCGGTTAAAATCATTTCATTGGTAGGAAAATTTACGAGTAAATATAAAATAAAATAAAATATGTACGTGTGCGTAACATCTTCTTCATGTTTCGGTTAAGAGGGAGCGGTAAAGAAGTTTATTTGAGAAAAAGGATCGTGAAATAAGTTGTGTGGAGGAGTGCAGTGTGTGTCTATATATATATAACAATGGAATATATGGAACAATGAAAACAGCATAAAAGAATAATGCTCAGGCTTTAAAAAGTTATGCTCACATTCGTGTTGAGAAAATCTATATCGTGGGGAATGATTGTTACCTCCAGCGGACCACACATGAAATGCTAGATGTAATGATGTAACAATCGTATTTCATACGACGTCATCCATTCCTTCATTTTTATACGTTTGTATCTGGCCAACATTAATCTCTGACTCGTCTACGATCATTTTTGACTGGCCTACAATCATTTTTGACTCGTCTACACTCGTCTGTGACTCGTCTACACTTGTCTGTGACTCGTCTACACTC
Organism: Turritopsis dohrnii; assembly: GCA_027922465.2. Taxonomy (NCBI): domain Eukaryota; kingdom Metazoa; phylum Cnidaria; class Hydrozoa; order Anthoathecata; family Oceaniidae; genus Turritopsis; species Turritopsis dohrnii. The sequence continues at coordinate 132,678 of BQMF02000730.1, read as the reverse complement.
GTCTGTGACTCGTCTGTGACTCGTCTGTGGCTCGTCTACACTCGTCTACACTCGTCTGTGACTCGTCTGTAGTCGTCTACACTCGTCTGTGACTCGTCTACACACTCGTCTGTAGTTATAGAATGGATCTGAATAAATGCATCTCTCTTTACTTTTTACCCCTAAAATCTTAATTGAAAAAGTCCATGGGCTTTTAAGCAGGGTGGGCTTATATGCTGTGAAATAAGGGTAAGAGCATAACGTAAAGACTGAATTTTCACAAAATTGGGAAAACTGTGAAAATATTGTGAAGACGAAAGCTTTCAATGCAATTCATTTGGCTGAACCAAAAATAACACGGGGCAGTGTAGGCGACTTTTTGAGAAAGACCGACAAAATAGAGCCTAAAAATCTTAAAACTTCAGTTAAAAATTCTAGACAATGCAGACGTGTTCCCAGGTCTTTAAATGCAGTGTTGACATTGAGCGCAATGTAACGGTTTCTCTTCGAATACCGAAAATTAACAACTTTTTTTATTTTAAGAAGTTTCGTTGTCAAAATACACTTTGGGTTACTTCATTGATGAAAACATGAGCTGGCTGGCTGAAGAATGGAAAGAAAAACTGCCTTCGGATGCCCTAAACAACATTCAGCTGATGGAAAAAAACGTAGAGAAACTGCAAAAAGATGTGGCTCAGTATTCTTGTAAAATAGACACACTAGAAGTGACAAACGAAAGACAAAAACAACAGCTTGACGAAAAGATAAAAGAATTGCAGAGATTGGAGAGAGAAAAGGGTGATTATGAGAGAAAGTATGAAGAGGAACACGAGAAACACCAAAACTTACTTTCTACTTTAAAGAACAAAGATGCAACGATTCAAGAACTTAATGAGAAAAACTTTCATTCTAAAGAAAAAGTAAATTTTCAAGAAAAGGAAATTATTAAGTTGCAGCAGGAATTGGATGATTTGAAGGCCAAACATGGAAAAGATTTCCAATTGGCTGAAGAAGGAACTTTAAAGTTACACGAAGCACATGCAATCAGTAAACACCGTGCCCAAGGTAACGTGAAGTTTATGAAAGGTTTTGTCTTTGTAACGTCTCGATAAATCACCGAGGCTTGGAATGACAGCATTTTATGTCAAGCACTCAAACGCTTAGGATAAACTGCTTGAAAATAAATATACAGTCGAAGCTCCAATTAGCGGACATACCAAATGGTGGACAGATTTTTTTTCCCGGCCATTTTCTGGTCAAATAGCTTTTTTGGCCCATAAAATGTGAAGGCCACTGGCACTTTCAGTCCATAGCCACCACCTCGATTCAACCTCTTGCCAGTGACTATGGCTGTATGAGATGTGCTTTGGACAAGCTTTGCAATGTTTTGAGTGGTAACTGACGAGGAAAGTGAGGATGAGGTCGAAGAAGTTGAACCCGAGGAAACCACTCCATATGAGGCTCTGGTCATCATTGAAAAGTTGATTAATGTGAAGGATCTCAATAGTGATGAGAGATCTTCTCTTTCCTCAATAAAAGAGGGACTTTGAAACCATTCGAATAAACAATAAAAACAAAAAACAATTGAACATTTTTTTAAATGAAAGTTTCGAATGTTGTCACGTTAGCATTGTGATATTGATTTTCAATCGTTCATATTGAGATGTTAATAATAATAATAATAATAATAATAATAATAACCAATTTATTTCAAGCATTTCCATATATACAAATGGTTCTTCGTCTTGAAATGCGTATGTTGTATATTATGCGTAAGTGTAAGTAGAAAAATAATTCGAATAGACAAACAAAAAAAACCAAAAATAAAAAAAAAACAAATCAATTGACAGTATAAAGGATTATTTCATTGCTCGGGCTATAGCTTTATCTAGTAAATAGTTCTTCAATGCGCTTTTGAATGCGTTTAGCTTGTCAATGTCACGGATCGACTTCGGCAGGTCGTTGAAAATGCGTTTTGCTTCTGCTTGGAAGCTCGTGACTTTATCTTTGCATTCAATCATGGCTCCTTTTATGTTGGTGTTGCTACGTAGGGATCTTCGGTCCACCTTGCGCTCGACTCGCATGTTTTAAGGAACATTTTCATAAAGAGCTTTGAATGCTAACACCGAAATAGCATATTCATGTCTCTCTAACACTGGAAGCCACGACAGCTTGATAACATCTTCAATGTTGGCGTGATTTTGGAGAACGAAACCTGCTGCTGCATTCTGAACTTTTTGAAGTTTGTTCAGTAGATAAACTGGGGTTGTTCCGATGTAGACTGAATTTGCATAGTCAAGCTTTGACAGTATCAGGGCATTGGCAAGCTGTTTCTTCAGATGTTTTTTCATCTTGTAAAAAAAAATAATAGTCGCGTTTCAAATAACCTTTTCATTTGTCTTCTTTGTCTTCCTATAGCTAGTACCTACTGTCGACATGAAATTTACCTTTCACAACACCTTAGAAGGGCTTACAATCGAATTTAGAACTTTATTACCAAACGTTCCAAAAGGCGGACAGCTCCAATTAGCGGACACCAAGTCGAATCCCCAATGGTGTCCGCTAATTAGAGCTTCGACTGTACACTCAAAGACGAAGAGCAAAAAATGAAGAATTCGTTCGGTTTTTAACTTTTTTGGATATCATTGCAAAATAGATTAAATGCACAAGATCACAAAAATCGCTTTACAAAGAAGTTCTTTTGTAAGTGATAGCCCAAGCGTTAAATCGGTGTTCTGAGGTAAGAAAAGGTGTATCTTCTAGTTAGTATCTCCGCATTAAGTTGAACCCTTCTAACCAACTGTACATTTCCTTAAAAGTGGAATGAAATTAGCGTGCTTTTGAAACTAGTGAACCCGCTCCCTCGGAATGTTTCACTTGAACGGAAACATTGCACCAAACATTTGCTGTCTATGAAGGAGAAACATTTATTTCATTTTATTAATATTTTTTTCATTAAGAACTGGAGTTGCAACTTGAAGACTCTAAGAAGGAGAGACGAGAACAGGAAATCTCCTATGAAAACAAAATTCAAGAACTGTTGAGAGAAGACATTCGGATGAAAGATGCTACTGAAGTATTCAGCAAAAAAGTTGCTTCGTTGCAACTACAGAATCAAGCTCTGAGTTCACAAAATCGAAATCTTGAGGAGAAGGTTTGGAGAACTGACATATTTTTTCATTGAATTCATCATTTTCGATCTTAGTAGCAGCATACTTTTCAATCGCAATAGAGATCATAAAATTTTTGATTTTCATGTTTGTTTTTTTTGTAGTTTTATTCAAAGACCTAAACACAATTCCATCGTGAAGGGAAAATTATTTCTTCACGGTGTGAAATATCTCATAACTTAATGAAGCATAAAGACTATACACGTTCTTCCATGCGAAAATTTTAAACGATACTGCGATATTCTTAAGTCTACGCATAAGCTTTGCAAAATACAGCTGAACATGCATATCTCATATCTCAGGTCGCACTAACTAGTAATCGAAGGCATCCTATCTATCACAAGTGGAGATGTACAGAATTGTCTGAATCAAACATCTGTGTCATACTTCTGAAACACATTTTTGAAGGCTTCTTCAAGTCCATCAATGTAGCATATACAAATCTGTTTATTTGGGATTATAAGAATGAATGAGATATATTTTGCAAGGTGTACACATATACTTAAACTCGGTTAGGAAGTTGCTAAAACCGCGAGATCATCATAAAACTCAGCTCGTGTGTGCAGGGTATTATATACTTGAAAATGGTATTGACGAACATTTCTGTTTTACACATCATTTGTTTTGTTTCTAGCTTGAAGAACTTCATCAAAATGAGCGTTATTTCAGCAGGAAAAATCAAGATGATAGTGAGCTAAAACAACTCATCAAGCAAAAGGAAGAGGAGATCAAGAAATTACAGGAGAGGCTAGCTGAAGAAGCGTCTGTTGGCACATACCTTGTAAGTTACAATGCAACAGGAAATTTTAGTGTTTCCGACTATTAATTAGTGGGCTGAAATCATGAACTGTAATCCAACTAATTAACACCAGCTGCGCATGCGCAGACAAACAACATTCCCCGTAATGTTGTTTAGCAATACTCATAGTGTTTCACCTAACTGAGACTCATTATGCACTTATAATGTACTTATATTGTCCATGGACGTTTGTCCCTAGAAGCTCCCAGTTTGCACCAAATCTGCAAACTGATTTTATTTTTTTGTTTTCTCTCAGGGAATTGATGTGAAAAAAATGTGCTCAGAAACTAATGTTACGGCAGCCGATCCCTCACATTTGATGGCTTGTAATCAGGCTTTACGAGACGAGGTAAACTGGTTGAAGAAGAAGATCGAACTGAATGAAAAATCCCAAAAACTGCAGAAGGAGGATATCACCAAGGATATCACCAACATCACTTGCGTGGAGTCTTGTTCAGGTGAAGAAATTTTAATGTCAAGAGTCGAACAAGTGTGTTCGAAATCGAATTTATATTCAGAAGAAAGCATGATTGAAGAAGATGATGTGGAAATAAAATATGTTCAGTTGACAGAAAAACTGTTTGAGAGTAAAGCTCTTTTGAAATCTTACAAGGAAGATAATGAGAGAATAAAGAAAGAGCTTCAGCAAATGAAAGATGTGTATGAAAGTCACATGAAGATATGCGCCAATCAAAACAAACTTGGAAAGAAACAGTCCAATGAGATCACCACAATCGAATATTTAAAAAATCGATTGGACCAAGAGGAGAAAGTTCAAAAGGCGTTGCGCAATTCACTTCACGAACAGCAAGAAAAGTGTCTGAGTTTAGAGGAAAAGTTGACGGCAAACGAAAACGTGTCCAGTGCAGCTGTGTGCAAACTGGAAGAACTGGTTGATGTAATTCTACAACAGCGCAACTTTAACTTCAACACTTCCCTGCCCTCCAACATAGAGGATATCTTCTCACAACTATCGGACACTATTGTGTCACTGCACCAGGAAATAGTGGAGAAGAGTGAGGGAGTTTCAGAGAATATAAGATCTTCAACCGAAAAAATTCTATCGAGCATTCAACGACACCGCATTACAAATTCAAAACAGGGTAATCAAACCGACAGTGAGACTTACAAACCAACTAAAATCGGCTTTAATGAGATTGGCGGTAACGGTTATTACGAAGCACCTTCTGGCGGCAGCATTGAAGAGTTGGAAAATATCAAGCGCAAAGTGAGTTATGTTCAGCAAAGTATATACGAGTATCGTGGCGAGTATAGTCGGCTGGAAGACGAGCGGAATCATTTACAAGAAGAGCTCATCAAAATGGTGGAGCTCATAAAGCGAAAAGATGAAGAGATAGGGTAGTGTTACTTATTCAGTTTCGATTGAAGGCGTTAATACGTACTTTCACTTTCCCGTTCTCCTTGGGTGCATCGGGTAAATGGTTACAGCACAGAAATTAGTTTTAAGAGTGTATTTAGCAAACGGATACATTATAATCAAGTTATCACAGGATATCTTGTTTTTTTTCTTGATACATTCAAGAAAAACCAACGACATGAAGTGAATTTGTAAGCCAGCGCGTGGATTGATGTCCATCAGTAAAAAACTCACAGTTGCCATAGTTACTTATTGAATAATCTTTTCATGTTGATGATTATTATAGCTAATAACAATCTGTCGAAAAGTTTTTCAAACAAGATGTCAGACACACTCCTGCTAGGTTGTGAGGGCTTTGTTAACATGAAATGTGAAGGAGAAATTCTATTTAATCTTCAGGTGCTTGTCATGTCAATACAAACAAGAAAAACAAAAGGTTGACGAAAACGAGGCTTGCTATTTCCGCGAAATGGACGACTTGAAAAAAGAACAACTTCAAATCTTCGAAGAATACCGAGACATGTGCGATTTGTTGAAGAAGAAGGAAATCGAACTGTTAAACAAGACAAAACAAATGAAATTAAATATGGCGGAATGTCGTGAAAAGGAGGATGCGATGAATGAAAAGATATTAAACTTGCAACAGGAGCAAGATAGTTTGCAAGATAAAATGTCTCAATTGAAGAAAGATTTAGGCGAGAAAACAGAGGAATGTGACGTACTAATCACACGGTTGACGAACTCTGAGAATCAGGTCAGAACAGTGTTTGATAACTTATCGAGACTAGAAGATCTGCTTTACAAGGCTAAAGCACAAGGACTTTATAAATGAACTCATGCTTTTGTTGTGGAGGCGCATCCGATGTGAACGTGATGAAAGTTGACCAAGCAAGACGCAATCATCAGCAGCAGGTCATACCTTCATGATTTCGGTCTGGTTAATCGTGGTAATGATGACGTATCTTGTTCTTTAAAACGAGACTTTTAATTAAAACGTTTGATCATCTCGTTATCTTAACATACAACTTTGTTAGATTTAGATTTTTGTACATTGGACGCACAAATAAAATCAGTTCTTGCACCCAGTCAGTTTTATCCATAAATAGTCGACATAACTTCGATAGCATCATCTTGCTGAATTGAAATCCGTCTTTAAATCATTTTGTCTTACTCTGAGAGACTTCGGTGAGAAAAGAATTGAACATAAAGATTTACGGACCAATCAGAAACGAAACGAAACTCTCGCGTTTCCTAGCTAAGATATGTTAAGGTGGATTCTTTACTCTCGAGTACTTTCAATCAGTTCAAGTGCCTCTAAGAGAGAAAACTTGTCCAATTCCCACACGCGAAAGATCACGAGTATTCAATAGACTTCTCTCAAATTTCTTACCAAGTTTCCATCCTTTTTAAATATTTTTTTCACTAATTCACTTGTTACGTGTAAGAAATGTTTGCAAAGAGCTGGTATCCAATCCGATTCGTAACATTTTCACTACTTTGACGTCACTACGTCACTTGTGTAGTTGAAAGTTATATCACACGTTTTCACCCACTACATTTTTCAGCAATGTGAGCACCAGGAAATCGAGTCTTTCAATCTTTCTTGTTACTTGACTTAGTTAGCACTTATTAGTCTCATATAGATTATCCAGGAAAGATAATCTTAAAAAAGCCGCCAATAATTTTCATCGTGAAGGTTTCTATGGTTGTGACGGTGGAAGGGGATAGTTGGACAGTTGGATACACAACAACACATTTTACTTCAAATCTATTCCTCAATATCATCCTGAAATTCGCCTTCAAATTCCTCTTTCGTAATTCGGCCTTTTTTCAATTTTTTCAGTAATCGGCCTTCACGAAGAAGCTCGTCCATATCATTTTCGTTTTCGCTCTCATTATCGGCAAGTTTTCGCTTGATAACTTTTTTCTCTTTTCGTTCCATCCTCTTTTTCGTTTGGATTTTTTTCTTTGACCAGCTTTCATTCATACGAGTCGCTCGCAACTTCTGGTTTTCTGATTGAGTTTTCTTTAACTTCTCAAGTTGTTCCTGTCTTGTATGTTCTCGACTTTTGTCGGTATATTTGATGTCGTCAACATTTACTGGTGACGGTTTAAAATCGGTGATCTCTCGATCCACTAATTCTGGCATTTTTGGTAAGTGAAGTAAACCAAAGCCAGAACCTAATTTACCAATATTGAGCTCCTTGAATTGGAAAATAATATTACATTCGTGTTTTCGATAGCTCTGAATAAACGAGACAAAAGCTCTAATTCCTTTCTCGTAAATCTCTCGATTTTTGGAGGAAATTTTTCGAATTCTTGCCGTTACGTTAACTGTGTCAGTCGGCAAATCCTGAAATTCAGTTAATGGAACTTTTTGATTGATTGACAGAAAATCTATGTAGGAAGTTTCGTTGGGTAATAAAAATATTATTGCATTGCCAATGTTTCCCATACGGGCAGTTCGTCCACAGCGATGAACAAATGACTCAGCGCTACTGGGCGGGTCGTATTGCACCACCCAGTCTACTTTAGGCACATCAATTCCTCGCGCCATCACATCAGTGCAAAGCAAAACTCCGCACGGCATGTCCTGAAATTTCGAGAAGATACCTTGACGTTTCTTTCTCATCTGGCCATGGATTGAAACAACTGGAATATTCTTTAGGATAATGTCTAAAAGTTTAGCAAAGTAGTCCACCGATGCGCAAGTATTGAAGAAAACAATCAATTTTTTCCCCCTGTTCATTCTGAGAAAGCCAACAAGACTCGTTAATTTCAAATCCGCTTCGCACACCAAGTAAAAGTTCTTCAGCGTGTCCGGTGTTCGCTTCGTCACTTCATTCGAACAACTTGCTTTTTCACGAACCACAACTTGGACTGGATTTCGCAAACCAGCTCGGACGAAAGATTCGATTTGATCAGTTTGTGTGGCGGAAAACAAACTCGTCCGTCTTTGTTTAGGGAGCGTTGAGAGTATACCTGAAAGATCCGATTGGAAATTTGTTTGGCTTAACAATCGATCAGCTTCATCTAATATTAAAATTTCAAGTGATTTGACAGCTTTCTGAAATTTCTCTTCTTTAAGTTGTAAGAGGGCCCAAAATCTGCCAACGGTTGCTATGACAATATTAGCACCCTGTTCTTGGAATAGTTTCTTGTTTTCATCTAAGCTTTTCCCACCAACAAACAACAGCTGTGTCAAGTCCATATTTTTAGTAAAGCAATATAAAACATTACTGATTTGTGTTGCAAGTTCTCTGGTTGGTGTCAGAATCACAGCACCAATGTCATGTTTCTTTAACTGCTCTTCTCGGTTTAATAGCATTTCAATAGCTGAAAAGAAAAAAGAATTATGTGAAAACAATTTCAGTGCTACTTTTTAGTTAAAATTGATGGCTGTTCTGCAAAATACAATTGACAAAAAATAAATTGTACAGAAATGGAAATTTCATCTAAAAAAAATCTATGAACGTGAAACTAGTTATTTCTATACTGCATTGTTAATCAAATTCAAAACTGAAAAAACCTAACAAAACTTATACAAGTTGACTGTACCCTGTAGACTTGTCGTATTCAAATAAACAAAAAATAATGAACTATCATAAGGTTGAGAAAAAAGTGTGTCAGCAGTTTTCTTGTGAGATAATCTCCATGTGAGAGCCAAGCATTATTTTACTTTGTTTGAACGCTTTGTTAATAATAAACAGAATAATAAACATCTGTTCGTTTCCAGACCATTTCTCAATTGTTCTATTTCTACTGACATCAGCATAATGCAATCCTCCAGTTCGTCATTACCTATTGACCTCTGCATTGTCATTAAGTATGTGATTTAAGGCTCTATCTAAGCTGTCTGGTGAAGAATTCTTGTTTTGACACATTGCAGTTAGGACCACTCGATCAGAATTTAAAAACATTTTATATTGCTTTTGGGCAGGCATATGACAAAGTGGTATTCACAACTACTTCTTCTGTTTTAAGAATAAAAAAGATCTAAGCCTAAAATCTAAGCCTAAAATCTTGAAAATAGCAATCATCAATCTGATTTACTTTATGGAGAGAAGGTTTGGCAGGGAGAAAGTTTCACGCTTTAGTGTTTTTTGGTCATTTTCGCAAAAAAAATAGCCCAGGAAAAAAACCCCTCAAATTTCATATGTTTATTCAAGTGTTTTTCATTCGACAACACAAGTATTACTGTAATAATCCTTTCTAATATAGTGTACTTCCAATTTGAGAAACAATTTTCAAAGTATATACCTAATTTAATGCACACTTCAAACTATTCTGCAAAGTTAAAAGAAAAATTATTCTAATTGCATGAGATTTTATTTTTCTTGTTTCACAAAGTTTGCAACATACAAGATAATCTATAAAAATACTATATAAAAATCTACTGTGATTTATCGTTGATCCGTTGATTCTCCTCAATGAGAGGGTTCCTTAAATGAAAGTGTCCAAAATTGATAGTGCACACCTGACTACGAAAATAATTTTGATGTACCCTAACTTAGTGCATGTTTTTTTTCGAAAATAGTTGTTGTCAACTAATGAAAGTTCAAAATATTTTGAGAAAAAATTGCACAAAATATAACTTTTGTCATAAGCTACATGTAACCAGAAATTTTTGGTGAAGCATGTAACAACCATTCATTGATTTGATTTATTAATTCCCGCATTCTTCCTGAAAATTAATCATTATAATTCTAGGCAATGTTTTGTTAATAGTTTTGAATATTCGAACACACAATAGCCAAATTAATTTTACTTCGATAGACACTCATACTAATGTATCACTAGTAAAGTAGTGGTTCTGTTAGGGTTGTTAGATGTAACAATTATTTGTTTTCTTTCTACATTTATAAGCCAAAGGTAAAATTGCAGCAATAAAATTTTGTGAAGCATGATTTATTATTATTAATATTAAGATTAAGATTTTTCTACAAACGAGGTGATATATACGATCCAAGATTTAAATACATCCGATTGAATGATGACGATCATAGCAACTGCATTGAAACAAATTTAAAATTGTGCTGTTTTGTAGTGTATCGTCAAAACGAATATTAAAATCATTAACATAACAATGCCAAAAATTATAATAATATTCAGAAGCATTCGGGAATGAATAATTCAAATGAACAAACAATATTACCACTTTCTCACTTTTATTTCGAAACTTTGTCGGTAAAAATTTCATCTGTACGAATTTTCGTCAACCCACCAAAAATTTGTCGTTTTCAGCCGACAAAGTTTTTAAGTTACCTATCTAGAATCAAATTTCTAAGAATAACACCAAGCTGATTACTAACACTACACTTCTAAACAAAATTAGAAAATTTTTATGGGGAAATTGGGTAAATCGGTCCCAGAAGAAACCGAATTTGTTAAAGACTACAAGGCAAAGAATGCTCAAATTCAGGCTTTTCTGCTGAGCTCATCCCCTTTTTAGTGTGTTTTTTGAATTCTACATAAAATTTTGATTCTAGATAGATAACTTAATTTTTTTGTGACAATTAAGTATGTCCGCAAAACGCAATATAAGAATTACATCAAAATGTAAACCTAGACTTAATATTGGAAACAGGGTCTTAACTGTAAGGCATTAGAGGCAGATGCGATCTTTGTTAGATCTAAATGATCAAGGCGTTCTTTATACGCATTTAAAATCATCAAATGGTTTAGTCTACTTTGATTCATCGTTGATCACAAGTAACTTTTGATGAGCTTTAACAAGCTAAATGTCCTTTCACTTGTCGCGTTAGTGGCTGGAAGTACGAGAATTAGTTTTACAACCTTTATAATTTCACTTAGATGGCTCTTTCCTTTCAAATTTCGTAATACATCAGTTACGGTACGGAGACATACATCATCAATGTTTTCACAATAACTCGCTAAAGTTTCTAATTGCACCTGAAAACGATTTTTATCGAAATCACTACTGTACATTGCCATAATATCGTTATAATCTTGGAGAAAATCTTCACTTTTGGCAGCTTTCAGTAAAAGATTTTCGAGCTTGATATATGTTTGGAAATCTTTTTGATTAAATCGATCTTCTATAGCATTTATTATGCAATCCAGTGATTAAAAATAGATTCCGCGGTAGTTGGAAAAGGTATCATCAACATATTCAGGTGCTGCTTTTCCACCCAGGCATTCTTCGATTCTTGCTGGCACTCGCTTTTTTCTTGATGGCTTTGGTTCATCGATATTTAACCTTTTTGCTTTTTATTTGACATCTTCCCAAAAAAGCTCGTAGTTTTGGTCGGTTCTCATCTTTTTGAGCGTGACGATAGTACGATTTGCCATGGATTGAGCTTCAGCTGCACATAGATCTTTTGTTTGTAGTGCTGCGCTCAGATTATAGCTGTGTCTGAGTAGAAGTATGCCAAGTTTCAGACCAAAAAAATAATCAAATGTCCGCATTTGGGCTTGCGCTCCAAGACACGTGCTTTCGCTTCTCGATCTTTATACACATTTAAACACCAGCCCCATAACTCTTCCAACTCCACGTAATTTTCATAGGTGCTTGATAAAGAACTGGATCATACTGTCCATCTCGTCTCGCTAAACAGTCTTAATGTAGTGCTTTTTCCACTGCACTTTTCTTCACTTTCCGAATACTCTTCCTCGTGGATTTTACGAAGGTGTGAATCACGCTTTGGGGAGAACTTGACCAATTTCGTTATTTCATAGGATGTATCTATCGATTTTGAAACAACAGTCGCATTTTTTATCCAGTCACCACATGCTAGGTTAAGAGAGTGAGCGTAACAGTGTATAACTAATGCAAGAGGTTGAATTTCATTTTTCACTTGAGTAGCAACACCTTTTTTTATATCCATCATCGTGGAGCATCCATCATAACATTGGCCGCGCAGTTTTTCAGAATCAAAGCCCATACGTAGTATAATATCTTTGATAATGTTAGTTATACTTGTTGCGTCCGTTTTCTCCATTTCATACAGCCCTAAAAAATCTTCATTTGAAAAGAGATTTTCATCCACCCAACGGACACAAAAAACAGCTTGCTCTTTATTTGAAACGTCTGTAGACTCATCTAACATGACACTATAAAAGTCAGCATTCTTAATTGATTCAACAATATCACGATTGATTGATAGACTCATTTCTTTTAATATTTCATTCTGAATTTCGGGTGAAGTAAAGTTTTGACTCTTTCTGCTCAACCATTCTGAAAACGCCATATCATCCTCAGCTTTAAACTTTAAAAATTGCTTGAAATTTGAATCTTGGTCATCACCATGTCCACGCAGAGGTAATCCTTGTCCAGCAAGATAACGAAGACTCGAAATGATCTTAAGTAGTGATGCTCTATTTCGGGTTAGTTCTTCCACTAAGTTACTTTTTAGCAGTTCAGATATATCTGGCGTTGATTTTGGAATTTCTATCAATCTTTGGGTGGCTTTTTGGTGGCAGTTTGTTGAAACCTTTGTCAGTGGTTCGCGCATTTTCCCAGTTGTTGTATCCATTTTTGATAAAGGCATCTTCCACTTTCACATCATTCAGCATGTCATGTTGGTAAGCATTCTTACAAATAATACAGTAAACCCTGTCTTCAGCTTCATCGTAATGTAACCATGTCCATTTATCGTACCAAGATGTTAAAAAACTTCTCTCTTCTTTTCCAATCTTTTTTTAGGATATGAAAAGCTTTTTGGCTAATTTGGTTCAATTTCTTTACCAGAACGTGATGCATCCGGTCCAAACATTGTTTTTTGTTTTTGTAAGTCTTGAAGCATTGATGCAGGGTCATAGTTTTCTTGATGCGCAGTATCGTGTGTTCCATGTGGAATGATCGGGATTGAGGGATTGCTACTCTGCGATGTTACACCGGTTGGCAACAAAATATCAGGAAGACCTGTTGAATAAATATAGTTTCTTTCTGTATTTTTTGTTTTTGAAAACTTAAAATTATTTAAAAACCCCCCGATGAAATCAATTCCGTTACCATAAATAATCGTTGTGAGAACAGAGCTAATTAATCATCCAAAGTTATTTTTTTTTCTCACCTGAATCAGTTTGATGACTTATGCATACATCGCTATCATTCGTTTCACTAACAGAAGATTGATTATCGGATAGTTTTGGCTTCTTCTTGAATAGGTCCGTAACCTTTGAACACGACTGTGCTTCTCGTTTTAACGATCCCTTTGTTGATTTCTACCAGGCATGTTTACTCTATAAAACTTTTATGCTTGTTATTCTTGCTGCTCTAATTGCTGCAATTGTTGTGAAAACAATGCGCCTTAACAGAAAAAATATTAATAAAACTAATATCGGTACTAAGGGGCTGATTACATGATCCCGGTTAGCCGGGATGAAATTTCATCCCGCCTTGCAGAGGTCTTGGCTTCCTGGTCAAATCTTGATAAATTTCCCATCGCGATTACATGATAAAATTTTCATCCCGCCTGACCGAGATCTCGGCTATCAAGAGCGGGGATCTCGGTTAGGCGGGATGAAATTTTCCCATGTAATCGCTTTGTCCCGGTTGACCGGGACAAGTTCGAGGTTTGAGCATGCGTAGTTTGTCAAATCTTCAAAACACAAACAGAGAACATTTTAAAGACAGGGTTAGTTTTGTCCCGTCCCGCCTAAACGGGATGAAAATTTTGCATATAACACCGAGTTGAAATTCATCTCGGCAAGGCGAGATGAAATTTCATCCCGGCTAACCGGGATCATGTAATCAGCCCCTAAGTTATATTGCTATTAGGATCGCATTATAATGTAGGGTTCCGTGTTGTGAAGCGCAGCCTTATTTTTGCGTAATATCTGTCTATTTTTATTTAATATAATAATAACTCTTTTGTTTAATTTTTTATGCTAAAAAACAACAGTGGACCTTTATAATGAGTCAAAAAGTGGACCTTTTTTAACCAAATTTTGCATAATGCATATCTCAACTAAGGCTTTCTACAGAAAACAATTTGAAGAAAATCTGAGACATAAAGTGGTGCAAAATGTGTAAAATATAATCTGTTGATTTGACATGGAATGACCCAATTCAACTTCTCTTACCAGGAATCAAAAAGGCTAGTGTTTTGCCGGATCCTGTCACGGCTTCTGCAACGACGTCTTTATTTGATAGTATCAATGGGATGCACATTGCTTGGACTGGTGTGGGAGTCTTAAATCCCATATCTTTTATAGATCTGATAGTTGATTCTTTCAATGGCCGCCTTAATTTCGAATTTAAACTTTTGAATCCTTGCTCCTTGGTCGAACACGTTGAGTTCGCCATTGTTTAACATCTCTGTTCCGCACGGTGTTGGGTAATATGAAATTTTCAAAACATTGAAGAAAACAAGAAAAACATTGCACGTAACTGGCGGGAAAGTTTTGCAGTTGTTGTTTCATGTTTTTTCTGGTTGTTGTAGTAAATGATGGAAAATTTATTCGATGATATTGATGATGAGATACTGTCAAACTTTCCAGATTCTTATTGTAATGATGACCAGTTGATATCGGGCCATTCTGAAGAAGATAAAGTTCCAGTTGTAAACGACGACGTCAGTGATGATTACGATTCCTGTGATGAATTGATTGGGAAGCTGATGATGGAAAAAGAAAGAACGTCTAATTTGAGTAATTCATTTATTGATAAGAGTGCACTGCAAGATGATAAGGAAATTGTAGGGGATAAGGATGACAATGATAATGAAGAAGATGAAAATGTGAGAAAGGCTGGTAAGAGTTCTTGTGCACCTCACCGCTCACCTCACCTCTCCTCCTCTCGATCAAATAAATTGTAATTCAATTGATTCCTTGATGAAAGGGTTCCATAGCACTTTCAAATCCCCTAAGGAGTGACGTCCATAATCACTCTTGCCACAGATAACGAGAAAAGACCGTTATTTTTAAAACCCACCTACCCACCTCCATAAACGGATCTTATTGATAAATATAGACTCACTTTAAAAGAACGTTTTTAATAAAAACATTCGATTGTTTGAGGCTCTTCCCCGTTGGTATAAAATATAAAATTTCTCCACGGGGAAAACCTTTGTAATAAAGGTCATACTCCGATTCTACTTTTGCTTATGACACAGTGCAGTCGATGAAAAAGACCGTGGAAAACAGGTGAGTGGTCGTTGAAGTGAAGCAAAGGAGGAATTCTTGTTTTAATTTTAAAGTTTAAGTGAAAATAATATTCTCAAAAAACATTATTCTCAATCTTGCCACGCACATAACTCTTCATGGGAAAACATACCTACCCAGTACAGTCTTTTCCCGTTATCTGTGGCAAGAGTGATTATGGACGTCACCCCTAATTTTGTTATTAATTCTTATGTAAAAATGCAGTCTAATAAATAATAATTATATACACTTATGAAATTACACTTAATGGTGGTGTAAACATTACCCTTAATCGCCCAAACTTCAGACATCCTTCCAAACTTCGGACATGAAAAAAGCAAATCCGCAAAATACAAACCACATCAATAATAAAATCTATACTGCACTGTCATTTAAACTTAATCTAAAACTTATCACAGTCTTCTGAATTAGGAAAAAAGACTGACAGCAAAATAATTCCGTTGTATTTGAAAATTGCAACGGCAGATCATCATTCACGACGGCAAAAAAATGCCGCCATGTAAGATGTTAACAACTGCAAAACTTGATTGGTTCATTTCAGTAAAAATATTGGTGTAGAATAATGGGTAACAGGGTTTGAATTAACTTTTCAAAAGAGATTCCTGAAAAAAATTGATGCTGGAAGGGCCTCGTACACCAGTCTTGACATTTCATGATGTGCTATCGCACGTGCATGTGCCCGCAGACGCCTGAATCGTATTTGGACGTGCAATTTTATTATATAAATAGCACGTCTAAATCACGCATATAACTTGCACGTGCAAAAATAAATTTGTTTGGATTGAATAAATTTCTTTCTTTATGGAATAGCAGATTGAAGAATTTACTCTATTTTGACTCAACGTAGCAATCGTTTGCAAGACGGTATCCACATAAAGAAGCGTGGCGCTCAAATTTTCTTCACTTCTTCAAATCAAGCAAGTCTACTCCGGCAAAATTCACTGATGAGTACAGAAATGTTGACCAATCAGAAGCATTTTCACTGGGGAACGTTGTGTCTGCAATCTAGTATACGGTGTAAGATAAGATAAATCATATTTTGAAGGGAGCTGGAAACTAAGAGCTTTTTAACTTCATTAAATAACACGAAAACCATTCCTACTGCTATCACTTCCGTTTTCATATTCTTTCGTTAGGTGAATAAATATAAAGAATATAAAGAATAAATGAATTCGCATAACAAAGTAAATTTCAAAATTACCTTAGCAACGGTGGTCGTTCTTCCTAGCAACAGCAAATAATTACAATCAAAGTAATTTGTTGTCAATTTAGCTCCCTGGCGTCATGCATGCAGATGGATTAAAATCTTGGCAATTTTGAATGCCTAACGTGTGTATGTTTATAAATCAGCGAGTTTAACAACAAAAAAAGTTTAGAAACTTTTGTAATTTGGCTCACTAGAAAATAACTATCAGTGATTTTTTAGTTCTTAGAAAATTTTTCGTTCGTGAAACGTTAAATTTGACTTGTGAATAACGAATCACGAGTCGTTAAATTTTTGAGAATAAATATATATGTCAGGAAAATCCCCAGGAATTGCCAAAATCACTCTTATGTTAGATACAACTCTCCATTATTTTGCTATTGTTTAAGTCTCGCCAGTTTCCCTTGAGTTTTCCTCTCAAAAGATAAAATGAAATGTTCATTGAAGATAATAAAGGTGGCACCAGTTTTCAAAGAAAAAGAAATGAATGATTTTGTATCACGTAAGCAAACCAGACAAATTAACATGATTGAGAAAATAGAAAGATTAAGATAGAACGAAAGAAATGAAAGGACATATTAAGGTATTAATTATACGGTTCTAGGGCGGCATTTTTTTCTTACAAAACTTCTTGAGAAAAATCTTTGCGGAGAAAGAATTTCTTGAGAAAATGTTCACTATGTTAATTTCCACTATTTGGGAACTGAAAAGTATTTTCAAAGAAAGTTGTTCAGAATAATATGGCAAATTTATATTGGTTGATACTGACTTTTCACGCAAAAAAAATTATCAAAGTTCAATAAAGTTCAACAATATTTTTATACACGCAAAAGAATATATTCCTCAAGAAGAGTGTTTCCACATGGGTACTAATAAACAATGACGTAGTTCGAGCGAAAATTTTTCGCAATTTACTCACATTTTGTAAGTGGAAATCATGCTTAAGAGTCTTCTAAGAATCCAAACAGACACTAGAAACTTTCATGGGGGAAAACGAAGTAAGAAAATGTGAGCGGAATAAGGTAATTTAGATCAGGTAATTTACTAAATAAACATTAAAATGGCATAATAAATAACATTAAAATGTCAAACACATCACGATAAATATGTGCAACTTGAAAGGTCTGTGTGAATTCCATGGATCCGTTGTTTATAGAGCCTTAAATCACATACGTATCACATTGCAAAGCTCAAAGATTTTCTCTGTGCAACGTGCCTCAAGGGTACTTAGTTTAGTGGTTATGCACATTTCGTTTACCAGACAGGTCTGTTTATTAGCATGTCTGAAATTTAGAAGGATGTCCGAAGTTAGGACGATTGGCGGTATATGTGGATTCTCCAGGGAGTTTTGATAGACAATATTAATGTAAATTATTAAGGAAAATATCATAAATAAAACAATAAAATTAACGATATTATGTAATGATATTATCGTTAGTTTCTTTAATGTGTAAGAAAAAACTTATTTTGGTTATTTACGTAAAATACCTCCTCAGAACATAAAACATCCCAATATCAAATAAATAATGTAATTAACACTTGGTCCCACTGACCATGAGAGACGTGTCATCGCATGTGTATGCATCTACACACACGCAAGACGTTTTAGATGTGATCAATGGCACATTCAAAATGGTACGAGTGTTCATGATTCTACTATACCAAGATGGCTGTTTTGTTTGAAATTGAATATAACCTGTTCAGAGTTATTTTAGCAAGTTTCTCTTTGTGCAAATCCTGGTTAAACCTCCATTTTGTGTGTGTTCTGTAAAGGGGGCTGGAAATAAAGATGCTTTTAATTTCATTCAATAACATGAAAACAGAACTTATGTTTTTATATTCTTTCTTTAGGTGAAGAAATGAATTAGCATAGTAAAGAAAATTTCGAAATAGCCTTAGCAACGGTAGTCATTCTCCCTAGCAACAGCAAATAAGCACTTGATTATTATACTTAATTAATTTGTTTTCAATTGAGTGCGAATGTTGAGCATGAGTGTCTACGTGTGCAATTAAAAGTCCATCTTAAGTTACTCAAGGAGTGTTATAGTAAGCGCTAGTGTGATCGAATCCAAGTAGTTTTACATGATCAGTTTAGGGGATGTAGGGGATACTAATACAGTTGGGTCAAGCAAATTTGTTATTTAGAATTTACCATTGTTAAGGATATAGCAAGCAAAATCTCCAGATTGTCATTCTTTTTTCAGCTGAAATTGCAGCTTTGGAAGCTAAACTTGCATCATTGAAATCAGAACTTCAAACTTCAACCAAAACAAAAAACTGTGTAAAAGAAGATATGGTATTAAAAGATGAAAGAAAGTTTACAGAAAAAAAAAATTCAGATGAGCTTTGTAAACACGGTAAGTGTTGATGTTAAATGGTGTTTAAAATCATTATCAGTGTCGAAGAAATGAACTTATTTTCTGCTTTGTATAATCTTAGGAAAGAAATTTGATCAATGTTTTTTTTGTAAGAAGTCAAACAGTCATAACAGAGAAAATCAATCACCAGATCTCAAAATGTCCGAAACATCACAAAAAACTATGGGCGGAAACGATGATGTAAATACCAAGAAGACCAGAATTGCACATAAAAAAAACGATAGCAAAACAAATAAAATATCCAAATCTCAAAAAGGTTTGTATCTAAAGTTTATATGATTTTGATAATTGAACTCATTCTTTGCAAGGAATAAAAGACCATAGTTTCATGCTTGCATTTTATTAAACAAACATACTTTTCCTTCCATTTTTTTCAGTTCAAAACATGAATGAATTATTTGATTTGAATCTAGAAAACTCATTTCATTTGGATAAAAAAGAAAAACAAAAGGAAAAAGAACCTACTAGTGTTGTCAAGAACCTTTATACTTATGGGGGAATTTCAATTGGGTATGTATTCCTTTGTATTTTTCTTCTAAATGAATGAAAGAAAGAAGGGCAATTTAAAGGGAACTAAACTCAAAAAATCAAAATAGATTTTTTTATACCATTTGGAAGAATTTTAAAAGTGATGAAAGTCGGTTTTTGAATTTTCAAAAAATCAATTTTCGTTCCCGAGATATTGCCATTTAAAGTTTTTGCTCAAAACTTGACCTCCATGGCAACGTGACAATGTTCAAAAAGAAATTGCTGACAAACAAAATATGTATAACTGAAGAAATATTAGTGATACACTGCTAGAATTTTGTATGTGTAGTCGAAAACACCTATAGATAATTGTTGCCTTAGTTACCCTGGCTCTTCTGTTTTGTGCTGACAAACCTATAAATGGGGATCTGCTCAAGCAAGGGATACAAAATTTTAGAAAATGGAACAGTTTTCAACTGGATGTAAGTTAAAGCGCAATTTGCCATAGTAACAGTGTTGGATGCTGATATATAGCTTTGTCAGCAAAAAGTAATAGAGACCTGGAAACGAGCCGGAGTAACAATGGCAATAAATTTCTTTGTTTTTTTTTCACAACTGCAGTTATTTACCACTCTACATGCAATTTTCTAACGAAATATCATTAAATCATTCTGAGCTATTCACATATTTGTATGTCAGCAATATCTTCTTGAACGTTGTGATGTCACGTTGCCATGGAGGTCATATTTTTGGAAAAAACCTTTAAAAGGCAATATCTCAAGAACGAAAAATGATTTTTTGAAAATTCAAAAACTGACTTTCAGCATTTTCAAAGCTGTATCAAATAGTGCAAAAAATGAACTTGTGATTTTTTTTAGTTTAGTTCCCCTTTAAGGGTTGTTTTTCACAAAAATCTGGAATAATATCAAGTCTAAAATGGTGCCTAAACTTAGCAGTTGGCTAAGTTTAGGCTGTCTGAGACAGTCAAAAGTTGGTTCAGGCTACCAAAATTTAAGAAAATCAGTGTTGTAGTGGCCGGACCAGACAGGCGAAAAATTAAATATACTATTAGTAAAAATGATTTAAAAAATTCCATTATGAGGAATTGGAAAATACAAGAACAAAAAAGTATAACTTTATAAGTTTAACAAACAGTTTTACAAGTCTTTATCTTCTTTGAGCAACATTCTGACAGTTCCTGACGACTGTTTGTATTACGTACTATAGATACTATAGATGTCTTAAACAACCAATGAGAAACATTGATTTCATGTGTTTTATTGGAGAACTTTTTTTCCAATCAAAATTTCCATATAGTAGGCATGTTGAACAAGTGAATAGGAACAGAAAAATAAGTGTGTTTGGTTCTTCTATATAGTTCGTTTAGAAAACGAAGCATTTTTCTCATAGTTATTATTTTAAAAATTACTTTTCTCCAAGGACCAATTGTACGACCAATTGTACGACCAATTGTACGAAGGATCAAATGAAACGGACGGAAGTTATTAATTGCGTGAATTTATGTGAAAAGTTACGTGACATTTTGAACCAAATCCCCCTGATAAATTTCTGTCGGGCCACCAAACATTCTAAACCCAACGATGTCAATGGCCCGACCTGACACCCAGATAAAATCTTAAGATTAGACACTGCAAAAACACTTCGTGATAGTTACTTGATAAGATTTTTCACTGCAAAAGGTCAATTATGTTTAATTGGTTTGATACTATGTTTTTCTGCCTAATAAGATCTCATTTGAAGTCTGTGTTTTCATTATCATTATTAGACATCAACTTTGTTTGAATTACTGCCAATTCTTTGTTCTTCATGAAATGTATTAACAAAATTCAACATGGAGGTGATGTTTGAGATGAGACACTATAAGTCTTTGTAAGTGTTTTGTCTTTTGGAAAATGAAAGTTACTGTTTCACCTTAAAGGAACCCTAAAATAAGTTCGGTGATTCTGGAAGAACGAATGAGTGGCCGGAAATTTGTGAAGATTTCCAAAATTTCCTGCACAATGAAGAATAGGGACATTGAAGGGGATTGGGTAACACTAGCAGTCATTGTGAAGAAATGTCCGACAAAGAAATCTTCTAGTGGCAAAAATTTTAGTGGTGAGTTTGAAAATATGTTGAATGCGAACTAACACCTATATTAAACAGACTTTTTCAAGTGAATGAACTTCCATAATTTGAAAGTTTTTTTTAATCCCATGGGAGTTTGAATCAGAAAGATTTTACTTATTTTTAACATTTTGCTAGTGTTGGTTACAATAAATTATCTTCAACTTGTTTAATGGTTGTTGTCAGCACTTTTAACTGGAATTATTTATTATTAATTATTTATTAAGGTTACATAAATGAAATCCATGGATTGCCTGCGCACAAATCTCCTCAATTTTGTCCTTGATAGCAATTCCAACAAAACATGAATAGTTATCACTTAATTATGACTTAATTTAGTGTGGCAGTTAAGTGATCTTGGCATGGGGACAGAAAACCAAACCGTTGGATTTTTTCTGTTTGGGAATACTTACACAGAGCATTGGAAGTTGCAAGTTGGAACTGTAATTGGTTTGTTAAACCCTTCCATCATGAAACAAGAAAAGGTCAGCATGTTTTTATCTTTTTTCAAACCGGCAGCTTAATAAAGTATATTATTCTCAATAGACATTGTTTCATTTGTCAATTCTGGGAAAATTACTTAAGAATAATTGGAAATGCATTTTGGGTGTTGTCATTAATAACAACTTGCTTTGTATTATTTGCTGGTGTAAATTAATATTTATTTTTGACAATATAAAAGAAGTTATTTGAAATTGAATTGAAATTAAATTTTTTTCATCCTACGAAAAACAAACGTAAGGGGTTTCAGTTCCTCTTCCATTCCATTTTTCAGAATTCTAATGAATTATCTCTCTCTTTGGACAACCCCAAAAAATTGATGGAAATCGGTATTGCTAAAGAGTTGGGTGTTTGCAAAGGTATTCGGAAAAGTGATGGAAAGCAGTGTACAATGTTTATAAATACGTAAGTCTGGAAATTGTGTTTCCATACAACTTTTGTTAAATTGGGATGTCAGACAATAGAATTTCTTTCTTTTTTCCATTTACTGATTTGCCTTATTTGAGTTTTCTTTCTTTTACAACTACGGTATGAGTCAGATTCAAGGTTTTTTTCAGCCGATATGGAGATTATTGTGAATACCACTTACAGAAGGCTTTTACGAAGGCTAGAGCTGGAAGAATGGAGTTGCAATCTGGCGGGTGTGTGTGCTGTACTGTTTTCTTTCATTTTGTATATCTTCTTGTCTGTACTAGCTGTGCAGATCCTTAAGATTAACAGTGTATTATTGGTGTAGAATTTACCAATGTTAATTTTGTGTGTTTTTAGAACTGGACCTAGTCAACGGAATAAGGGAAATAGGATGAAAAATATAAAAAAGGAAATTTCATCCGGGGAGGTATTTTATGGTGGAAGGACTGTAACATTATCGGAAAGTCGGAAAAATAATGTAAAGCTAGCAGGAAAGAAGCAAAGTGATGGAGGAAGTTTGCGAAGTTGTTTGGGAAGCACCACTTGCAATCAAGCAGATCGAGATGTTCGAGAAATGAAAATCAAGAGAGGTACTGGTTGTTTACTGGTTCATTATGTTGTTAATAATCAACTGTAGCACGGTTCATTCAGTTCATTCTTGAAAGGTGGGAAAACCGGGGAAAATGTTTTTACCATTTTGTTTCTAGAGTCTTTATTTCTGAACTGCTGAAGGAGATAAACTTTGTACCTACCTCAACTATGAAAGGAGATAAACTTTGTACCTACCCCAACTATGAAAGGAGATAAACTTTGTACCTACCCCAACTATGAAAGGAGATAAACTTTGTACTTACAGAAATTCATTCCACATTGTTATTTCCAAAAAAAAGATTAAAAAATGAAACACACCATTTTAGCATATCAATAAGAAACAAGTTTTTTTATTGTCTTGACAAAGCCTCGTGTGATGAGAGAGATAACCTAAATACACCTAAATGCATTTTAATTTTTCAAAACAAACATTGTGTTGTTATATCCAGACCTCCTGCTTTGAATTGTTCTTCCTATGTATCTCTTGATGTACTGCTTAATTTGAGTTGATGGAAACTTGATATCATTAAACAGTTAAAAAATAAAAATTTTTGCTGACATTTAGAAAGAGAAAAGTTGATGTTAGAAGGTGGTTCTCAGGAATTGTAAGTAAAGTACTTTTTTGTTTTGTCCATACTTAATTTTTAATTTAATTTAATTTTAAAGTGGACAGATAAATAAATTGATAAATTTTGAATAGAAAAGTCATTTTGCCTTACTTTGTTTTGATATGGCAATTTGATAAATAATCACAAAATATCTCACACCTCTCATGTATTGTTCTTTTTTATCATCTAGTATACAGTTACTGGAGGCTCCAACTGTTGGTTCAAGAAACCTGATTCACTTGTTGAATGGCAATAAGGAGAAAGGTAGAGAAACCGATATGATACAATGAAAATTTCTGTAACGCTTACTCTAACTCAGGAATTCATACTCTAAATTTTGCCCTATCTCAATCTCTTCACCAAATCATTGACTTCCCTACTCGCTTTCCTGATCGTGATGATCAATCTCCATCTCTACTTGATCTCTTTTTAACATCAAATCCTGATATCTGTAAAGCATCTAGTGAAGCTCCTCTTGGCAACTCTGACCATGGCGTAGTTTCTGTCTTAACATCTCTTAATTGCAAAGCTGCTTCTGAATCTCCTTTTTATCGCACTCTCTTCAGTTATGAACGTGGTGAATGGGATAATTTTCGAGACTTTCTTCGCGATGTCCCCTGGTACAATGTGTTTTCAAATCCAGCTGAAAAATGTGCAGAGGAAGTTACATCTTGGCTTACATCTGGTATTGAAGCATTTATCCCTAGTAGAAAATTTCGTGTTAAACCTCACTCCTCTCCCTGGTTCTCACCTGCTTGTGCTGCAGCAATTGCTCACAGAAATCTTTACTTTCATCAATATCAACGTGAGAAGTCTTCTTATAATAAGGTTCTTTTCAACCAAGCACGAAATCACTGCAAATCTGTCATTAATAATGCAAAGTCTACATATCAACAAGAAACTCGTAATCATATCTCTTCACAAAAAATTGGCTCTCGAGATTTTTGGCGCATCATTAAAAGTGTCACCAACAATAAAAGGTCATCCATTCCTCCCATTTTCAATGGTCCAGAGGTTTTATCATCATCTAAGGATAAAGCTGAACTCTTCTCTAATATTTTCAGTACTAACTCTACTCTTGATGACTCTGACCATGCTGTTCCGGAATTTCCCTTGAGGACTAATAAAGTACTGGATAGCTGCTTTATCACACCAGCTAAAATATCTTCCATCATTTCAAATCTTAATGCTTCTAAGGCTACTGGCCCTGATGGAATTCCTGTCATCCTATTTCAAAAGTGTGCACCTGAATTATCTCCTGTACTTTCTCGTCTATATAACAAGTGCATAGCTGAATCTTGCTTTCCTTCATCTTGGAAGTTTGCCTCTGTAATTCCAGTCTTTAAAAATTATGGTGATCGATCTAATCCACGAAATTACAGACCCATTAGTCTCCTACCAGTTATGAGTAAAATTTTTGAGGCCTTTATCAATAATGCTCTTGTTAATCACCTTGAATCTAATAACCTCTTCTCAGATTCTCAATATGGCTTTCACTCCCAACGCTCAACTGCTGACCTCCTTACAGTGATAACTGATAGAATTTACACTGCATTAGATAAATCTGGGGAGGCAAGAGCTGTTGCTCTTGACATATCCAAGGCATTTGATAAAGTATGGCATACTGGTCTTTTGAAAAAGCTTGCTGCATATGGAGTTAAGGGTCTCTTTTATGAGATGATTCGTTCCTTCCTTGGTAATCGTAGGCTTAAGGTTGTTTTAGACGGGCAATCATCATGGACACATTCCATCAATGCAGGTGTTCCCCAAGGTTCTGTCCTTGGGCCAACCCTTTTTCTTCTTTTCATCAATGATCTGCCTGATGACATTATTTCCAAGCTTGCCATCTATGCTGATGATTCAACCATCTATTCCTGTACTCCAAAATCAGATTTGTTCAGCCAGGTAGAAATGGCAGGCGAAATTGAGTTTGATCTGCAATCTATAGTTGAGTGGGGAGAGAAATGGCTGGTCACATTCAATTCCACAAAAACGAAACTTCTATCTGTAAATCATACTAAAGATCCCTTTTTACCGTCAATTTCCATGAATGGCACCCAGTTGGAAGAAAACAACTCCTTTCGTCTCCTCGGCATCACTTTTTCACAGGACTTCTCCTGGCGCTCCTACATTGAGGCAATCGCTAAGTCAGCCTCGATGAAGGTGGGCTCCCTTCTTCGTGCAAGAGCATACCTCAGCCCTGATGCCATTCTTTACCTCTATAAATCTACTATTCGACCTTGTATTGAGTATTGTTGCCATATCTGGGGTGGTGCACCCTCTGATTCTCTAAATCTTTTAGATCGTATCCAGAAAAGAATCTGTAATGCTGTAGGTGATGAACTTGCAAGTAAACTTGACACACTCTCCCATCGCAGATCTGTGGCATCTCTTTGCCTCTTTTATAAATACTTTTACGGAAAATGTTCAACTGAGCTCTCTTCTCTCATCCCTGCATTAAAGACTTTCAAGCGAAACACAAGATATTCATCTAATTGCCATGATCACACTGTCAGCATCCCAAAATCATCAAAGAATTTTTACCAACAAAGTTTCATTCCTCGCTCCTCCACTCTCTGGAATTCTTTACCCCAGTCTGTTTTACCTTCTCATTATAATCTTCAACACTTTAGATGTGATGTCCATCGTCACCTTTCCTCCTTGTACCTCAATACACATTAGTGGTTTTAAACCTTGTATTGAGTGACTAATTGTCAATCTATCAATCTTCTTCACTCAAACGATAATTTGAATAACCGCATGTTCAAGTTGATAGGAGTTGTGTGAAGTCGATGTAACCTAGTGTCCTTATTTATTCCATTTAGTAGAGAAAGTCAATATACCAAAGATTCACAGTGCCAGAAACTTTTTAAAACAAAGTAAAGATGAGTTACTATCAAATACCTCCCAAGAAGGACTGATACAATATACTTCCAAGAGGAAACGATCGAATTGTTCGGATAATTTCAAAAGTAAACGAGTAAAGGAGTTCTCGTTAAATGCAGAAATTTTAAAACAAAAACAATTGAAGCAAATACCGCAACTTGGTCGAGGGTTCAATAAATCTGGTGACATAGAATTTTCAGATGACGATGATGATGAGGAGGGAATTAATTTAAGTTATGACCGATACACTGGAGAAACAATGCCACAACACATGAATTCCTGTGAAGACCGCACAAAAGTGCCTGCTCGAGACATTCAAAAGAAAAATAACCAAGCCAAAGAATCACAGGCTAGTGTCAGAGCAAAGGTATGTAGACTTTTATGTCATTAAAGTTTGCTAAGCAGTGACACAAAGATTATTTATAGCTGCTTTCTGTTAATTTTTTTATAAATTCTTTAAAATTGTCAGATTCCCACTATACTAACAAACTAATAGAAATAAGATGATTTCGAAGTGAACTGTCATTATTATGTCAAATTTCATTTAAAAAAACTGTATTTATAAATTATAAACATACCAGAGCATCAAAAAATTTATAAAACTGGATTTGAATGACACAAGACATCTTTTTCTGTTCTCTTTCAACTGTTGATTCATTCCAATTTTCTTTTTTTTTGTAACAGAGAAAAGCACTAAGCGTAATACACGCAAATGGACCACTCACACCTGATGACCCAAATAACGTCTTCAAAAGAACTAAACAATCAACAGCAAAGATTGAAGAAAGTTTAAAGAAAAACAAAAGTCCACCAGGTATACATCTCATCACCAGGTGTACAACTCATCACCAGGTGTACATCTCATCACCAGGTATACATCTCATCACCAGGTATACAACTCATCACCAGGTGTACATCTCATCACCAGGTTTACATCTCATCACCAGGTATACAACTTATCACCAGGTATACATCTCACAGGGTTCCCACGCCTCCTCAAAACTCCTCATTTTTGATTTTCCTCCTCAAATCTCCTCAAAAAAATCTTATTTTTGTCAATTTCTCAAATCTCCTCAAAAACATTTGTGACAATGTGTCTGAAATATCTGTAGTCTATTTATCATCAGGTTCTCTGTTTACTATTGTTTTGTTTATGTGGATCAATAACAGTTTAGGACCTTACTTTTAATCATGTCATAATGTATATCACATTCTTATATATCTTGTGATAGACATCCTACTATTTTTTATTTATTTATTTATTTATTTGGTATTGTTTTACGTGGCTAGCCTCACTCAGTTGCTATTGCATCTGCTTTCCAGGAGGGGCCACGGCTTAGGTTGGAGGCTCCGAAGTATTTGACACTCTCGTGAGTGACACAAACCCAATAGAGGGCCTGTGCTCTTCTGGATGACCTCCTGCAACACCCAATCCGATGTATCATCTACCCAATTTCCCTCACATGGCATGGGTCGACCCGGCGCTATGGTACATTCACTTGCACATGGTGAATCGCCGCCAAGGGGAATTGAACCCGATCTCTCGCATGAAATACGAGAGTGATAACCACTATACTACGGCGCTCAATAATTTTTTGATTTGGGAGTTTTGCCCAATGGTCGACAATTGGCATAATTGAGTTTGTTCGGCCCTGAAATACTTTCTTACTTCCCATTTTCTTGGTAATACAGTCGACACTCTCTAATTCAATTTTCCAGGGGAATAAAATTTTTTATTGAATTAGAGAGAGAATCGAATTGGGGAGTGTCTCTCTAATTAGAATGTTTAGTTGGCAAAGTAGAAAAAAAACGAATTACAGAGGGAAACCTTTGTAAACTTGCAAAAAACGAATAAGACATACATTTTTAATATGAACAGTGCACTATGAATATTAGACTTTTCCAAGGATCAGAACAGCTTCATCAAATTCTCGTTCTTGTATGCTTGAACTCTTTTGGTAGAAGCACTTCCTTTTTGAAATGCCTCAACAGTTTTAGATATGTTTTTTCCCCAAGTGGACACAGTGCTTTGTGGAATTTCAAACAACAATGAAAGTTCTTTGTCAGTTTTTTCCCTTGTCAAGTTCCAGCAAGGATTTGTATTTTAACTCTTAACTCACTTCTTTGTGTACTCGTTTTTTTGGTATAGCCGCTGTTTTCTTGAGTTCGAATGTCTTGTGTTTACAAAATTTGCTTTCAAAATTCAATTTCAAAACATTCGAATGAATGAAAATTCTAAATTTGAAATATGGTTCGAAACTGTAGTAAGGGCTTTTTCACAAAGAAATCGAATTGGAGAGAGAATTTCTCCATATAGACCTAAAATCTAGATCGAATTAGAAAGTGTCGAATTATGGAGGTTTATTTATGAGAGTTTCTTAAGGAAATTTGACAGTGACTTTGAATTTTATGGAGGTTCGAATTAGAGAGAGTCAACTGTATTCTCACCTTCATTTGTTATGTAAAAGTTTTTCTTATGAAGAAAGTATGGTGTTTCACATTTCATTTTTATTTGCATTAATATTTCGAACATGCCAATTTAGACTGATTTTCATAATTGTTTTTTTAAGGATGATCAGGTGTCTCCTGTCTCACTTAAGTTAATTAGACTGAATGAGAATAATTGTTCACATTGGACGGGTTGGCCTTCTGCTCGTCATTTGCGAGTAAACTGTCACAATGAAAGCATCGCCTACCATGAATTTGAAGACATCAAATTGGGAAATCTCAAATCTCCTCAATTTTTGTTTCATTCCTCCTCAAAAAAACGAAAAAATTCACCTCAAATCTCCTCAAATCTTCTCAATTTTGAGATCAAAAAAGGAGTGGGAACCCTGTCTCATCACCAGGTATACATCTCATCACCAGGTATACATCTCATCACCAGGTATACAACTCATCACCAGGTATACAACTCATCACCAGGTATACCAAGGGTTATACTAGATTGCAGAAGCAACAACTTCACATTACCTTTAAGTGCTTACCATCCTAGTAGTTGTACAATGCTTGTACATATCTGTATTACTGAGAATCGAAACTTTTTTGATCAGGTTGTATAAAATTTCTAACCATTTTTCCAGTTTCTTCTGATGAAAATGAAAAAAAGCGGAAAAGTTTACTAAGCTCCTTCTTGGGCAACATCGATTTGAATTCTGAAAATGGCAGGAAAATCCTGAAGCAGTCATCGAGAAACGCTGGAGCCTTACGCTTAGTAAGTACCACCTTCTTGACTAGGGTTCATATTCAACACCTTTGTTTATGCTGTTTGTGTATGATTTTCTTCTTGTCTTACCCTCACTTAACCAAATGGATTCCACAATGTTTATGACAAGAACACATTTGAAAATGAGACTTCAACAATATAGATAAGTGAATAATACAACTGTGCTTTTTATCTTAAATGCCTTATCAATTATCAATTTAAATCAGAAATCTCCTACCAAGGATAGAACTAAACTAATGCAAACTTGAGGACCCTCCACCCTTTTTGTTGACCAGAAAAATTGAACTTCTCCTTCTTTCCTATCCCTAGCAATTCCACAATCAAGACCTCTCAATTCAACTGATTGGATTCTCTTCCTGAAAATTGGATTTCATTAGAAGGAGTAGTTTTTATTAGGAGCAAGATAAAAAAAATGTTTCCTCTCACCATGTCTATTATGGCTCCGATTGAACTCTGTCAATATGCGAGAAAGTGATGGAGGTTTGAAGTTTCATGGAGACAGAAAACTCAATTCCTATCCCGTCCATTTTGCTGACCTCTAAAATATTGTCTTGTTGTAAAGAAACAAGTGTAAAAGTAAATAAAGGGCGCTAAAAGTAAATAAAATGTGTTAAAGTAAATAAAGGGTGCTAAAAACTGGTCTTTCATCTAAACTATACATAAAGCAATATTCCTGGTATGTTATAACAGTGATTTCATCAATTAACTTTAGGCCGAAGCTGAACGAGAAGAAAAATATTTTGACTCTTTGGAAAAGAAAGAACGAATGGAAGAAAAATTGACAAGTATCTACGAAATACAAGTCACTTGTTATTCCTGTGCGCAGGTACTACATCCACTTTGCTCTCAGACTCAGTCTTATCTCGGAAGCAAATGAAATGTTGTCCGTACATCACACTGTTAGCAAAGTAGATTAGTGATAATTATAGAATTTTTTTTTTTTGTTACTCAAAAATTTCCAGTCGGCAGTTTTATGACGTAGCAGTTGAGTTGTCGCAAAATATTAAATATAAGAAGGTTTTGAAATGTTGAAATCTGAAACCCACACAGAAATTATTTAAGAATGGAATTGAAACTTTGCTTAGTTATCAGACTCAGAAAGTTCAATTTACTACACATAAAACTTGATGAATCTTCAATCATACTTTACGTCACAGTTTAGCAGTAAACTAGCTATTCTTGCGAGATATCTCTATATGCTTTTTTATTCACCCTCCTCCGCTGTGTGTTTAATTTCTTCCACCTAATGTTATATTTAGTGTCATTACATGGCAGAATCAGTTAGTAAACTCTGTAAGGAGGAGAAACACCCTTACACTCAGTTGAAGAAATGCACAAAAAGGTTTTTTGCATGCAAGTCCTGTCAATTTCGTTGCCATGCCTACAACAAACCATTTCCCACAAAGCCATGCAGGTGAGTCTTTAATTTAAACTTTATTAATCTAAACTTGATGAACATTGATATAAGGAAGTGACTTAGCAGAATTTTTTCAGGTTTCGTGCGGTGGCACCAGCCAGTGGTTGAAAGGTTCTTGTAAAAGAATTTGTATGTGTTGCTTGCTGAGGGATTATCGGTTAGAATCCGAGTTTCTTTTAGAAATGGGAGAAAATATTTTTTTCTCTTTTGGCAGGAGGATCGTTAAATTTGTCTAAGATTTTCTGTGTCATTATTTGTGGAGGAAAAGACTCTCTGGCTCTACCATATTTGTTGATTCCAAAGTCGACATTTCTTAGAAAGATAGATCTATGAGAGCGTTTATGCAAATAGAAAATATTCAAGTAATAACACAGTGGGCGAATTTGTTGAAAAATCCCTGCGAAGGAGTGTGTTTCTATAGAAATATGCACACTATTTCAATAAAAATGCTCTCCATTGTAGTGCATTTGACAATTTTGAAATACCGGTCATCTTAGGAATTCTTACGGATATTGAGACTAAAATAAAATTTTGTCTTTTTGCTTTTTTTGATATCAGTATGAAAAGTCCAAACTCTTAAAATATTTTAATATCCTAAACTTTTCTGTATTTTTTGATGGTCTTAACAACGATACTACATGACCGAAAAATTGACCAAATAATTTTTTTTAGGAAACTTTCAACTTTCAGTTATATGATGCTCAATGTAAAAACCTGTTCTGGAATTTCAAAAATAAAAACAACGTTAAAAAGTCAGTTGATGGTGAAAGGGAAGAAAAAACTAAACGAAGCTCACCAGTAAAATCCTTAAAAACTTTACTAGTATATTTGCCAGGAGGTAAATCGTAAACCTCCGAAATTCGCGTCTAGAGATAAAATCTCCAAATTTTCAAAATCTTTTGATTTTAAAACTTTTCATTACAGCTTTTATCTTTTTATCTACACGTCATGGTTGAAATTTAGAAACTGCTTTTTCTACAGTAGTGAATTCCCCCCGAAACGAAACTTCAACTCGCCTAGATCATGCAAATATTACCGAAGTATCATCATCTCAAACGGGGATGAAACAGCCCGGAATAAAGCTCCTTGAATCGGCTCTTAATTTCCACAAATCAAAGATAATGTTATAAACATGCCCATGGAAATGGAACAGCAACTAAAGGGTGCTTATCTGGCCAGCCTTATAAACAAGCTTCTAGAAGACTATTAGTAGCTTGTGATATAGATTTCCATTCTAAGAATTCTATGGACCACGGTATTTACAGCAGCAGGTCATCTTATTAAAGATTCAAAAGTACACCATATTTTCTTGTTGACTTTTGAGTCGAAACTGAAAGTTGTATTGACGACTTCTTAAACAACTTCCATTTTTTTAATATGTAAAGCGCTGAATTGAGGGGAAAATGTCGCGGTGGATAAAGATTTTCTAAAATCTTATTGGGTGATCTATCTTTCATAATTTAATATCCCTAAAAGAAGTTGAACTTTTTAGGCGATAAAATCTGGGAACACCTACCGCGATAAAGATGGCCTCAGCAAGGTCCCTGCTTAATTTAGTAAAAAGGAACGTTAAATTTCAACCGTTATCTACAGGAGAAGCATTTATTATCCCTCTATCTACTTTATATTTTTTACAGTACTTTTTTAGCATCTCGGGAGGAGTGCTTAACCACGTGACTTTGTTCCATTCTACATGAGCGCAGCATTTCAATGACTTCACATGAACATCCGATGCTTTCCATCTTGTTAGTCCTGTTTAATGTTTGTTTTGTTTGTTTGTTTTCAGCAAGTGCGGTGATACTGATTACAAAAGAGTTGCCATGGCGACGGTAAGCGTTTTCTTTCTACAATTCAGAGGTCTAGTTAAGTCATCATGTTCATACCTCGTGAACAGGATGAGATATCCGACTAGCTGCTATGTTCAAAGATTTTTTTGACAGATTTCACGATGGTGACGTCATGTTTTCATCATTCGAAAACAAGTTTTAGATGCACCGAATATTTTTTTACTAACCTCTTAAAAAAAGTGTGCAATATAAACAGTGAAGCGCATGCGTTAGTGTTGTTTTAATCCAATTGTCTGGTTTTTCTGTGGTTATCTCGCCAGGGGGTAAACATAAAATCTAACTGAATATTTTGGCGTTGATATGAACGGTAACATAACACCATCATTCTAATCCAAACCCATCACTATAATCCATTAGTGATAACCATCTTTTTGTGTCTTTTCTCTCAAATGTTCTGGCCCGCAAAAACAAGCAACTCGATGATATTTAAGTTTCTATTCTGCCCGCAAATCTTTTTATTATTCTTAAAAGTTAATATTGCGAAATTTGAAATGACGTCAATGATTGTGGTGAATGTTTAGGGTCACGTGGTGTTTGGAGATATTTGTTTATTTTGATGTGTGTTGATCTTATTAAGTTATTTTTATGAAAGCCCCTTTGAATGTTAAGCCCTCTGTTACACCTGTAAAAAGTAGTGCTCCAATCAGTGGAGATGTATGTAAGCATATCGACGCACTCTTAAACAAATGTACCTGTGATGAAGACGTTGCATTGAGATGGGTGGTTGTGATGCACTTGGGTGATTTGGGTATTAATAGTTTTCCAAGAATACATCGTAAAGTTGTGGTGGGATGCAAAACAACTTAATAAATGAAAAAAAAATGGCATAGTTTGAATATTTGAAATATGTTTCTTCTTTAACACTTACGAAACTCGCCATGGCTGCACGAGCGAAAACGTCTTGTTTGTTGTTTTTATGTTTACACGAGATACTTTTCGTTTATGTTACCTCCTCAAATTTCGACTACCTCAATGTTTTGACGTGAATAAGTCACGAATGTATTGGGCTCACGTTAGCATGACAGATTGTTTGTTTTTATTATGATATTCTGTTTGTTGTTAGTGTTGTTTATGTTGTTTGTGTGATATCCTAATTTTGTGTCGTCAAATTTTCCGTCTCACCAACAGCATGTCCACTGAGAATTGTATCTTCAATCTCCTTTGACTCGATCATTCTTAATGAACCGGTCTCCTTTGACTCGATCATTCCAGTAATCCCTTCACTAGATCAATTATTAAACATATTCTCTTCACTCATGGTTGTTGCCATAGAGATGTCATATGAGGGCAGGTGTTATAACATGGAACAACTGAAGTGAAAATGGGCTTTTTAGTTCTGGCAGTAAAATTTAAACTTTATGCCATATGTACATATACTGCGCATGCGTCCGACATTCCAAAACTTTCTTTAACATGGTAATCAGTGACTTCAATTAAAATATGGACGAAAGGAAGAAAGTGGATTGTTAAGCATTCCTTTATAATCTGCACTTATTTGCTCAGGTATGAAGTTTTAACTTACAGTGTAAATGGAGCTTTGCGCGAACTTCTACGAACTACACAAGGATGTGGTGAAACCCTTCTGCTCATGATTGGAATGTAAACAAAGCCTTAACATTCCATTCGTGCTTTGGGATTATGTATATGAAGTTAAAGCTACAATCACCATACGAAACACGTTTGTAATTGCTCATGGATCATGTGGTGAATTCTGACGTGCAATAGTTGTATTGTGCACATACATTTCATTTTTTCGTTGTTGATATTTTCAGTTCCTTCCAACGAAACATTGGTGATATTTTTGTTACAAGCGCACGAGTTTGTTTGCGGCCGAAAATAAATAAACTGTAACCACAAAATGGAATGTTTTGAAATTTTCAGATTGCATAACTTGCATAACCAGTTCAACTTTTCAGCTAAAAGCTTCTTAAAGTCTGACGATAAACGAGACCAACAAAGGGAGGGAGAGATACAATGTGAACGCCATAAACTTAACTAGATGGAAGTCATTCAGTAAAACTTTATTTTCCGTGACTTTCTTAAAAAATTTGATCAGACCGTTTATTTTCCGTAAGAATACGTTTATTTCATTGGTTTATAACCGAATCACATGACTTCCCCTTGAATGCATTCTTAACATTCATTGGAGGAGGGAGCAGTTCCCATCATCGTTAATTATATTATTTCTTGGGTGACCTCGGCTTCCGGTTTCCTTACCGAAATTAGACTTGCCAATTAACTATTATGATTAACATAGGCTATTATCGGTAAATGTAGACAAGCAGTAATTCTTATGTTGAAATTCGTATGTTGAAATTCGCTATTTATGTTATTTTCAAAGTAATTTCTGAGATATTTTTTAATTTGTGTAAATTCGTTTACCGTAAGAATTTCCATGTTTATGACGTCAATAGAAACAGGGAAAACAATGGAAGCGATAGTTTAATTGACTCGAAAGCATGTTCACATTCGAGTCAAGCACTTCATGAAGTTTCAATTATTTATCAGCTCCTTTTTTACTAAAGGATATAGAATGAAAGATAGAATTGAAATTTTCCGATGGCTAGTTCGTAGACTGAATTGTCTGAAGCTCACAACTGTAAAAGTTACCATCACAACAGCCGAATATCTCTTAATGGTATAAGCCTGATGCTTTACCTACCCACTTTTTTCTCTGTGGTTATTCACTTGTTCGATCATTTCTGAACACATCAAACTGACCCCCGTCCTGATACATGGATTACGCATTGAAATGCTACTAAATCCTTTCTTGGTTATTTCCACACAACATTTTGACATTTTTTGATGACAGTTCAAGCTTACTAAATAACCTAAGTTCCGTTTCTGTTGATCTCGGTCCGTTTCGGTTGATCTTATTTCCGTTTCATTTGATGTTTTTAGCCGTTGGTGGCTTATTGTTTTTTATTTAAAACCATACGAACATGAGAAAAATGAAACTGTAATCGATTATTTCCTAAAAATATTTTTGGATCATACTACATGATATAGGTTTTAGCCTCCTGAACCCTATTATGTTGAAATCACCAAACGTGATGTGACATGACTGAAAATGAACCGATTTCCCTCCGTCGTGAATGTTAAAACGATATAATTTTCCGTTTGACATAAATAACAAGCGAATGTCATTAGCAACTTAAATTCTTCAGACGTTGAAAATGAGTCTAATTGGTAATAATTGTTTTGCGTCACGTGTGAATCAATCGAAAGTGATTCGATTATACTCGAGAGTCGTGTACATGGATCGTTTGTTTTTGTGAACTTTACCAACCTCTTTATCTCTCCCTCCCTTTGTTTTATTTTTTAGGAACGCAAAGGACCGAAGATCGGAGGTGAAACGTTGGAACTCCGTGGACGAGAGCAGAAATTTCTAAACAGTCTTAATTAGATTTTGAAAATAAGATGAATTTTAAATATGGTTATTCCTATCAGGATAAGAAAACTGGTCATAGCCCGAAATAACCTGAAATGGATTGCTAATTATTTGTCACTGACTGAACCCCGTCCTGATGGGATGTTA
Organism: Turritopsis dohrnii; assembly: GCA_027922465.2. Taxonomy (NCBI): domain Eukaryota; kingdom Metazoa; phylum Cnidaria; class Hydrozoa; order Anthoathecata; family Oceaniidae; genus Turritopsis; species Turritopsis dohrnii. Next base: position 96,022 of record BQMF02000730.1, on the reverse strand, counting down.
CAGAATTTAATTATATATTTTTCTACTCGAAGATAGCTTTAATCTTAACCCGAAACCCGATAATGGATTAGCTTGCTTTGCAATACGAAGAATTTTTTAAGATTTTTTGTTAAATATTTCGAAACCCTGGATACTAATCTTGTTTTATAATTAAACTTGTATTTTGTAAATCCTCTAAATTTTAAAGTACGCTTATGTTTTTGTTATGGCATTAGTTTTTAGTTCCCTTTTAACTCCGACCTCAAATCGTCTGTTTTTCTCCTCGTGCCAAATAACAAGATAAAACCAAACAAAATGGTAATCCGAATTTGGAAGAACTTTTTTTATAAATTATGCAATCAGAACTTTTGCATAATTAGAGTTATTTCCTTATTTATTCATTCATGTGAGACCATTCATTAATATTTTATGATAATCGTAAGTTGGCCAAGTTTTTTCATTATAGCTATGCGACGGACTTTTTGCTGTACGATGGAGAGATAGAGAGAGGTGTAATTGATAATAGGGTGATATTTCAAAATAGTGATTTCTATTGGTTCATAATGTTCCATCCAAGAGGATGGAGGAGGATTGGAATTGCATGAATGATAGATGTCGTTAAACCTTTACAAAAATTATCGAAAACCTGTCACCTTTAAAGTATGAGAAGCACTGACACTAACTAACAAATAATACGAAACAATGATTGCGCGGAGAAGAGACTGAAGGGATCTCTACAGATTTGCTATGGTTATTATAGCATCATTAATGTGCATTGTTGTTATGAGATGCGCAATATTTTATTCTGTCGACAGATTTTGATTGCCTACTTTCGCAATTTAAAGTCGTCTCCACTTCTCCACGTCGATTTTAACAATAAACACATTAAGATGATGAATAATTTCTTAAAACCTTTCTATGAAACTGCTCGCTTCGATTTTCAGAAAGTCTGCTTCAACACAAAAAAAAAGGTTTTGTAAATAAATCAGACATATCCCCCATCCTGTTATTTCATTTTTTTTTTTACCCCCGTCTGCGAAATGTTTAATGGATGCTCTCCATCGGATTTGATAGCATAACAAAATATATGGCCATGTTGAATAATTATCGTGTGTAATGCATATATTAAAGTTTTTCTCATTAATAGATTGTCCTTGTCTGATTGATCACAAGAAAAGTGAACGAAATTATTATACTCGTATTTTCTTATACGCATGACGCATTCATTGGAAGTTGGATCTGAAGGCTGTCGTTAGATTGCTTGTTTGCTATGTTTTGAACTTTTTAAAGCGTAACTGAAATTTGGTTTTGCATATTAATGGACTGAATTGTGTCGTCCAACTACAATTCTACTTGGAGAAAATGTTTATAGTGTGAACTGTTGCATCTTGTAAATATTGAAGAAGTTAATTCCGTCACCACAATTAATTTGTTAATACTTTATTGATCAGATTCGGGAAGTATCAAAACTTATCCTTGTGGCATAAAAACGGTGCACCATGACGCACAGCTAACTGTTAAAAGAATAAAGAACAATAACATTGAAAAAGTTCCTAAATACCTGACAAAATAAAGTGATTATGAAATGGCTATGACAGAATTGGAAAAAGAAACCGTGATCCAAAATGGACATTCATCCATCCCAAAGACTATTGCAAAAAGAGAATTTGAAAATGTTACCACTGAAGTTCCTCATACGAATGGTGATACAGTAGAAGATGGCGGTTTTGCTCATACTACTAAGTTCCCTAAAGGAATTCTGCCTGATGTTATAACAACTAGCGTTTCAATTGATTCATCTGAAGTCAGCAATGTAACAGAGGATAATGACGATGAGAAAACTGAAATAGAAGTTAAAGCAATTGCATCCAGCCCTGAAGGAAGATTTTTGAAGTTTGATGATGAAGTTGGCAGAGGTTCTTTTAAGACTGTTTACAAGGGACTTGATACAGAAACTGGTGTAGCTGTAGCCTGGTGTGAACTTCAGGTAAACCATACATGTATACTGAAACCTCAGCAAATAATATTAGATAAATAAAGAAATAAATAAATAAATAAATTCACATTGTCAGCTAGAATGTTTTTAGTATGTAAATTATGAAGCATTAAGTAATTCAAGTTCCCTAAATATTTTTTTCATGACATTGCTTGTTTGTCAAAATCATAATGTGTATTTCATTCACATACATTAATAATTTTTTTAAATCACATTGATGCTGTTTTTTTAAACAGAAAGGGAGACAAAGTTTAGATAGCATTCTGTTTGAAGGAACAGTTACTCTCATTGAAAAAAAAACTTATTAAAATTTATTGAAAAGAATGACATTAATTTTCAAGTGCATTAAGGAAAAGCGAATCCAGCAAAAAACAGTATACGTTGCACAAAATTAATCTGACTACAATATATTACAATACATATGGTAGGACTTAAATCCATCCATTTACTTTTTCGGAAAAAAAAATTATTATATTAGACATAGTAGACATAACAAACTGAAAATCATATGAAGAAATTAGAAGGTAATATACAATAGTTTGAAATCTGTCAAGTGTCCTTTCACATAGAAAGTTTTCTTAACAGCCTTTTTATACAACATTATCTGTCAAACTTCATTCCTAACCTATATTGGTTTTTACATAAATTCTATATGTACTTCTGTAACTTATATATGTAAAACATGACTTCGAGAAGTATGAAAATTTATAAATCAATCAAATAAGCTGGTTTACATGAAAATTTATGTTAGACTTTCTTTGTATGAGTAGAAATTGGATTTCAAGAACATAACCAAGTGATTTAAAAGTTGGCATTTTACTTTAAAACTTTCACTTGAAAGTAGTACCAAAATGTTTGGAAAATATTAATTACTTTCACTTCCGTATGGTTTAGGATCGAAAACTTAGCAAAAATGAAAGGAGTCGTTTCAAAGAAGAAGCTGACATGCTGAAAACACTTCAACACCCTAACATAGTCCGATTTCATGACTATTGGGAGACAACGGTTTTGTCAAAAAATGGAAACAAAGAACGGAAACTTATCTTGGTCACAGAACTAATGACGTCTGGTACTTTAAAAACGTAAGTATTTATAAATTATTGTAATATAGATACATAGTTTACTATCAATTTAAAGTTTTCTTGTATTGTATATCTTTGAAATTTTTAATGATTTCCGAATCATTTTTTAAATGTTTCTAAATTTTGTTCATCTGATTTTCCCTTTTGCTTGTATTGTTATTGTTTGTACAACAATTCTTTTTCAAAAAAATTCTAAAAATTTTTGTGTGCCTTTGTTTATATTGGTCTGTAACTATCACTAGTAAATGTAAACAAAGTTACATTATTTCAAGGTTCCATTTGCTTTCATTATTTTGTAACAAGACGGAATTCTTGTAATAGCAGGATTGTGTTTAACTTGTGATAACGGTTGTTCTCATGTAAATGTTGTTCGTTCCCATTACACAGTTTTGGTTTAAAGTCCATCCTTATCAATTTTAAATTTTGAAAAAGCTGTGGCATTGCTTTGTTCCTTTTCAAATCGAATTTTAAGTGTCAAAAAATGATTACCCAATATATAGTCATTTTTTTCTCTTTTTATTTTCATTTTTATTTGTACTTTGCTTCTTTCTAACACCTCATTTATATTATGATCTACTTTTAAGCCCTTTTTGAGAAAGGGAAATGAATACTTTGGAATTGATTTCTCATGTTTTGTGTAATTCCTAAATTAAATTATTTAGTATCCTTCCTTCATCTCTTTCCTTAACTTCAAAAACACTCGATTTCAAAAACACTCGATTTCAAGGATAATTGCTACCATGAATATTATCTATTTGATAATTTCTGCTATTCTTCAAAGACTTGTATGCATTTGCTCTGTTTTCTTTTAAGTTTGTTTTTCTAAAGCCCCAGACAACCAATTCCACTATTATAACAAAATATAGATTACTTTTTTTATTATTTTTTGTATTGTTTAAAAATAAACAGTGGAGATGGTAGACATGTAGACATCTGGTTTGTTTTGTTTTGTTTTAAGTAGTGGGAGTGGTTGATAGCCATGGCCAGGGATAAAGAAAGCTTGACCAACAGTCAACTGTTTCCAGATTTTATGACTCAGTTCTTGTTTAAAACATGTCTGATTTAAAGCGTTTGATATATAATATTTCTTCATTAAAAATTTAAGATCTTTTTTATTAAGTCTTGTTCTTGTAAATAAACTCAATTGTCTTATAACTTACAAAAGCTGTCTCAATATTTTTTAAATTCAAAATGAAAAGTATGAACATTTTATTTTCCCAGTGTCTGTTTTTGCTCCATTCGTTCCATCCATCCATTCCCTATTGGAGTTTCACTCTAAAATTCTGTTTAGGTACATTAAGAGATTCAAAGTCGTAAAAGAAAAGATTCTTGTAAATTGGTGTCGTCAGATTTTGCGTGGATTGAATTTCCTCCACACAAGAACTCCTGCAATCATACATCGAGATTTAAAGTGTGATAACATTTTCATAACGGGTACGACAGGATTGCTAAAACTTGGTGATTTAGGATTGGCTACATTCAAGAAAGCATCATTTGTAAAAAGTGTTATTGGTGAGTATTTATGTTAAGGATTCCATGGTACCAAAGAAAGTTTCCATCTGTTAGTTTTGAAATGACATGAACATTCTATTTCCTAGGCACACCTGAATTTATGGCACCTGAAATGTACGAGGAAAGATATGATGAAAGTGTTGATGTGTATGCATTTGGTATGTGTATGCTTGAAATGGCATCTGGGGAGTACCCATACATGGAATGTCAAAATCCAGCGCAAATATACCGACGTGTCACTAGTGTGAGTATATTTTGTTTCTTGTTCTTTGTTTCTTGAGTTGACTATTTATTTGATGGAAATCATGTTACAGACATATCATAATCTCATCAAATTTCGTCAAGTAATGAATAATGTTTTGTATTTTTATCAAGCCTTTTAAAATGATAATCGTTTATTTGATTTAACACCAATTATATAGACGTATAAATTGTATAAAATCATGTGCAATGGTTCTTGATATCTGACTAAAAATGGCCACAATTCTTTTGCACAGTCATCAATTAATTAGTTGTGATTATTTCTTCAACTCAGCTGTGGAAATGCAGTTTTTGTAAACATTTATTGCAAAAATGTTAAAATTTTTTATACTCTTATGGCTGGCTTTATTAAAATTATAATTCCTTAGGAGGGGAATTAGAGATGGGGGAGCATTTATGAGTATGATGTGGAGGAGGGTTCTCGAGTGTGATGTCATCATCAGCAATCGTCATTCAGATCTTTTGATTTGTTAATGGGTTCACTATGATTGCATTGCACTTAATGATAACAGAATTAATATACGGTGATGATTTACAATAGTCCATGACAAACCATATGATGAATAATCAAATCTTCAAAGTTCTTATTTTTATGTGTGTCTTTTTCATCGGTTCACCATGAACAAATTAATTATTTTCACTTATTAACAAATTATTACGTCCGAATCTCCTCATTTGATTGGTTGTTCCTGAAGTCAAATATCACAGTTCTTCAATATCATGGTGGTTGTTTTATTGTTATTATTATTTTTTTTTTGCAATAGGTTGTATTTTAACTTTTTATTGAATTATTTTGTCACTCATTTTTGACATCTCTCTCATTTTTGACATCTCTCTCATTTTTGACATCTCTCTCATAACAACTCACTATAAATACATACTTTAGCTTCTTAATCTACTTGTTTTGATCAAGGCTAATAAAAGTTTTGCTTCTATTTATGCTGTTATTTGGAGCAATGACTTTTGGACGTTAAAAATCACATGTTTAATCACAACATAGTCCACATTCCAACCATATTTGAAATTCCATTGCCTTGATTGATCTGTAAAAGCCTAAGATGTCATAAATCATTTTTTTTATAAACTTTGTAAGTTGTATTTCATTATTGCAAATCAAGATAAGTGTTCAAATGTATTGCCTACCCACCTTCCTTTCGTAGTGAAATATTCTGTTTTCTGTTAGGGAGTGCCACCCGAGTCGCTCAATAAAGTTGTCTCATCAACAGTACGAGATCTCATCTTAGGATGCACAAAGAAGGAAAGAACTGAAAGGTTTGTTGTCTAAAAGTTCAACAAGGAGGAATTGACTTTGCCTTGTTGTGTCATTTTTTTCTTGCTTCCTCTCTTAGTAATTCCTAGGTAATCAAGGCTGATCAAAAAATCTGGTCAAACATTTTCAATATCATATATCCAATATCATTGGTTGTTAACAAGGCATTGTAAATTAATTGAGGAAAATTCTAACCTGGGCAAACACTAAAATAATTTCATGAATTCCTTGTTTCTACTTTCCAAGTTTTGGGCATTACTTGAATGTGTTTTTAGGTTGACGGTGAAAGAGTTACTGGAATCAGAGTTTTTTCAGACGGAGAAACTTCGTGTTGAATTGGCACGTCCTATTAATGAGATTCTGGAAGAGAACTTGAAAACCATCCCCTTGAGACTGAAAGGCCAACGAGCGAATCATAGTGAAGATGAAGCAATTGAATTTGATTATACTATTGACGAAGACAATCCAGAATTGGTTGCCGGAGAAATGGTACCACCTTTCTTCAATTTAGCAGTTATTTTCCCTTTTCTTTTTGTTGGCAATAATTTTTAAAACAAACTACAAATTTCTTCATACGTTAGTGTTAAATCATCGATTGAAATTTTTAAAAACGAATATAAATAACTGCATTCCTCTTGTGGAAAAGCATGTTTCCTGTATGGAATGATGTGTGCAATCTACTACAGAGTCTGACATATTAAAGCAGATCTATATGAACTGGTCAATGATTCACATTGTAAATCATTATTTTCTGCAGATGTCAGTTCCCTCACCAAACTGATTCTTCATTTAAGGTCAAATCAAAACATGTCTTTGAAGATGATATGAAAAATGTGACGAAAGCTATTCGGAGTGCAATGGTTATCTTCTTCCGAGAGAAAGAGAAATTCGAAAAGGAAAGGGAACGAGCGCACCTGGAAAAGTTGAAGTCTCTTGACGATTCCCGAGATGCAGAAAGTAGTGGTGCTGATACCCCAACACCAGGGGAAGAACCACGTAAGCCTGCCACTGTTCTTGAAAACCCTTCATATCAAGCAGAAACTACCGTGGAGGAAGCCACTGAAAAGACCAGTGAGGGAGGGACTGTCACAACAGACCGAAGTGTGTCTTCTCAATCTTCCGTCCACTCTACTGTGGATGTTCTAACAGAAACTATTTTGGTATGCTTGTTATGTTCTAACCAATTTCTTTTAACAATACCGTATAAACCTCAAAGAAGGTCTCACCACCTCTGGTGTTTGTCCACTACCACACCTGATCTACATTCATGTCATTTATTTATTCTGTTTCTTTCAGTCACCTGTAACAAAAACCACTGTGGAGGAGAACGTGCTGAGTGATACTAATAAACGAACTAACATTGTAAGCAAACTTGCTTAATCATTTAAAGCTGTCGAGCAACGACATGCAATCAAAAAGCCACTTTCTTACTAAAACTAATATTTTTCCCTTCTGCGTCGTTAAATTAGAAATACTTTAATTTACTACAGTCCATTCACAAGGAACTTTTATTACATTGTTGAAAACTTGTTCTAAAAAACTTTTGAAGGAACTGCCTTTGTGAAAAGATTAAAAAAACCCTGCTGTTATCAAGGTGGAAATTTGATTTGAACCAAAAAAAGTCTTCTGAAAGAATTTTCTTGTCACACTCAACATTTAATACTCATGGTGTTAGAAAAGTTAGACACTGATTGTACCTTATTAAGAATGACGGAAAACGCATCTGCTAAAAGCTCTATGTGCAGTCAAGACATTTTGACAGAGCCAATTGTACTTATGTGTCGAGCCACTGACAAATATATTGCAGAAAAATGAAATGATTTCCTGCAGTTATTTCCTGAAGTCTAAACAATACATATTCTATGTTTAGGAATTGAATGATGCAACCTCGGTCTCAGTTCCCCCAGTGCTTAACACTGGCGAAGAAAACCAAGTAGTGGTAACTGAGAACGGACGCGTTTCACCTCCTACTGGAAATGGAACTTCTAAAGTACGTGACAAAGTCAAGACTAAAAAAGACCGGTTGCCGAAGCTCACATTAACTTGTGTCCGCGACGAATCAGTGGCGGAGTGTTCTTTCGATACCCACCGAAGTGCACGCATTACCTTCCAGTTCGGTATCAAAGAGGACGCTCCGGAGGATGTGGCCGACAAAATGGTAAGCACAGCGTTTTGGGGAGTCCATGTTTTATCATCGAGACTTTTCAAGCATTTGTAGATGAATTTTTCTTGATTGATTGCTCAGATCGAGGCTGGTCATCTGCGTGCATCTAACAAAGAACTGTTCATCACTCAAATGAAGGATATCATTCGTAGTGTGGACGGGGGTGAGATAAATGAAGATTCTAATGCTTCATCAAGTGTTATAGTGGTATGTTATTATTAATTTTAACTTTTATTTTAAAAGGATTTATAGTTCGTTTAATTTACTGACCATGTGTCGGAAAGATATCGTTTAATTTAGTGACCACGTGTCTGAAAGATATCGTTTAATTTACTGACCATGTGTCCGAAAGATATCGTCGTTTTTCTTCATGTTTTCAAGATATATTTCTTTTTATGTTGTGGTGACTTCTGTTTAGTTGCAGGCTTTATATGTCTAATAGTTTTTAGCTATGTACAGTTTTGTTTGTATGCAGGAGGATGCTTCGACGCAAGACAGTTTATCATCACAGAGTAGTTTATCCAGTAATGAGTTGTCATACAATAGTACGGCAGAACTTCGGAAAACTCCCATACAACACGATGTCGACATTAAAACTGATAGTGTTGATATTGGAGATGTGCAGATATTACCCGGCAGTGATACGCCTCCACAGCCCGCCCCATTTTCGCCGCCCTGTGAGCCGGGCTCTCCTCAAAAAGCACCTTTAAAAAGCGGGCGGTTTAGTGTGGCTAAAGTTGATGATGGGAAGACTGTCGTTACCGGAAGATTTAACGTTAAAGCTGTTGCTGTCAATCTACCGACGGATATATCGAGTACATCATCTCCTGTCTCGCCTACCTCAGTTCCAACTAGCCCAAATTCTGGTTGCAGTTCTCTCAACAATTCATTGAATCTACCGAGTGGCTTGCTTCAAACAGAAAGAGCTCGCACGAGTTCTGATCCAAATCCGGAACAAGTTCTACCTCAGCATGTTCATTCCAGACAAAGATCAGAACCTGTACTAATGGCTGCTGATCTTGACCTATCGAAGTTTATTGGTAAAACTAATGTCCCTTCAGACTATATGCTGCTATCCACGCAACAAACCAAACCAGCCGCAGCTGTTAACCCGAAGCCATTTCATAGTACATCCACCACTCGTGAATCGACACTATCAAACGTCGAGGATAAAGGGAATGCTTTGTCATCGTCGTCGTCGAATGCTGCCGATCAGACGGCTGTCGTGACAACAGTGCTTGACAAATCTGCTATGACGTCAATCGTCAAGGAATCTGAAGAACAATCCACAGACCGGAACTCAGTGTCTCAAACTGTCGTTAGTAATACAGACACAACTCCCCGGTCAGCAGTTTCAACGCCAGATGCTTTAACATCACAACATCCTGTCTTAGCTGCAGTGAACAGCACGTTACTAGAATTCGACCCGCTTGCCACTGCTGCAACCGACGATATCAGTTCCATAACATCTTCAAAAGCTGATAATGGACCTTGCAGTGGTAATAGTTCTTCTGTAGTCAATTCAGCATGCAGTAGTCGAACTGCGTCTCCTACAAGCATGCTGACGCCCTCATGCTCCATGGAAAATATTAAAGCTGGCGCTGCAACCACAAATGAGAAGGTTCGTTACGCTATTAATTTTATTGTTCCTACCTAACTACCCGAAAATTACTTATGGATATTCTTCATATATATCCGTACTTTAAGTATTGGTTCCGACTCCCCAAAAACTGAATCTTAACCTTAAATCTCGTTAAGACTAAATGCTGTTCATTTTATTTTTGTTGTAGATAAACGCCAAAAAACCACCACATCCCAATCGATCACGATCCTCGTCCAACAACCCGCATCACAACATTCCGGAACACGTGTTACAAGCTGTCATCATATCGGAAGAATATTCAAAAATACGGAACAAGTGAGTTGTAGTTTCCAAAGATGTCGATGATTGCGATTTCAACTCAACTTTCAGATGATGGACTCAAACTCTATAAAACAAACGAATCTCATGCAAAAAAATGCAAATAATGCAGATTGCCATCAATTAATGTTTATGAATTGAAAGAAAGAGTTCTTTGTATTATCCTCTGCATTGGAAATGACTTTCAACATTTTTACATTTATTTTGTAGACACAAGAAGGAAATGACGAACTTACAGCGACGTCATAACGAAGAATTTGCAGTATTGATTGCGAAGATGAAGCAATCGCAAGAGGAAACGACCACGGCAGTTCAAGATACCACGCGAGACCATGGCGAGGCACAGATGAAAGAACGAAGCTGCAGTTCATCCGAAGAAAGAAAGGAACGACGACCCATGTCACGACAAGGATCACAAGAGTTGATTGACAACTCGTCCATTGTTGGTGACGTGACGTCGAAGAAAAACGATCCAGAGAAAGGTCGTTTAGAACAAATGTACATGGAACAATTAAATTCCATGGTCAGCTCTTCCAAGAGTAAACAAGAAAATAATTCCAAGACTGATGTTAAGGTTGCAAAACCAAGTTTGAATGAATTAAAATTATTAAGTCAAGCGGAACAAATGAAAAAGCAGAAACCGGTCACCGATAGTAAATCTACCGCCACGACGGCAAGCGATGTGACGTCATCAACGACAGTTTCTCAAGCGGTCATCGCTAAAAGGAATTCAAATCTAAGTGATCTAAGTGTCCAAATTAGCGAACAGATGTACGCACAGTCCCTCATCAATTTGAATTTATCCAACATTTTACATAGTTACGAAATGAAGGAAAAACGACTGAAATCGAGAACAGTACCCGTTGTTGTGCCGACCACACAACAAAACGTTGCCGCCGCTGTCGGACAACCCAATCCGTCACATTATCACACCATCGGACATGCCGATCAAACTGCGTATTGTTCTCACGGCTTTGTCGGACATAGTGCTGTGTCAATGCAGCAGCAACCCAGTGCAGTCAATTTGTTCTTTAATACTGATGGTGTTGGTACAAGTACGGTAGATGGTGCGGAAGAAACGGCCCGTCTCGTCGGCCAACCTGGTGATACAACACATAGAGACCTAGTAACGAATTGGATATCTCAAGGGAATGAAATGCATCGTAGTCAAAGCTTAGGTTCGATCAACGATGCATCGTTTCCTCAACCAGCAAATAACTATAAAATGGCCGATCCGACCAACACGCCTCTTCCAGGAAACACTTGAATGATCGCTCAAGCAAATGTGTCCACGTATTCTAACTTATAAATGAAATTTTAGGCACCGTCCTCTTCCGTCGATATCCAAAGTTATTCTTTGCAAAATTTTACTGTCCGCTCAAGATATTTCGGACAACGGGTTATTCTATCTGACGTGAGAATAACTTTGGATTCGTTGGCCCCGAGGGATAAGCACTCCGTCTTTATTGACAAAAACTAAGAAACACTCCATCCACGAGTCTTTATTGACAGTTACTGAGAAATTGTTATGATAAAAAAAAAAGTTTGAAAAATTTGTTTTCTGAATAAAGAATTTATTTTTTAAAAATTAATTTTGTATCAAACGACAATTTAACGTTCTCCGTCGCGGAGATTTTATTTGATGTGACATTACGATGGAGAAGTGTTCGTGTTGGAATTATACATTGATATAGTTAACGAATCGAACCTCGAATTTCTTTTGTTTGGTTTGTTTTGTTTTGGACTCCTTTTAATTATAAATTGAAAGTTTTTTGTCAATGTTGTGTTTTGAAAATTTTACTGACCAGACGCTTCATTGAATATACAGAATGTTTATATTAACTTTTACTTTCCTAATCTTGTTTTTGGTGGCATAAATTGAGATCGATAAATACTTACAGTTTCGACTAGGATTGTGGATCGTTCAGACAGGAACAATAGACGAGCATCCTACCAGAATTCTTTTTCAAGAGCTTGACGAGCTGTTCGTAAATATCTTCTGGAATATATTGCATGCTGTGGGCGTCCCCAAACGCTAGTGAAACCGCCACTTTGCTATGTTGTGCTCTTTGAAGTCTATTCATAACGCCCTGTATATCTTACCCACCACATGTGTTTGCCCGCCGTGTTGTTATATATGGGAAAGACACCAAGAAACCTGGATACGAAAATGCAAAAAAAGTTTCTAGCAGTTGTCTCTGGATCTTTCTTGATCTTTACTCAATCGTGTTTTCGGTTTGCACGGAGGTAGTGCACAGGGGGAAGGATCATCGAAGCAGAAACTTCGCAGAGTGATCACGATGGACTGCACAGTATAGAGAAAAAATCTCGAGGGTGTTAATGGGGTGGTTATTGAACTTGCACCTTGTGAACGAATAAGCATATCAGAAATTCAATAATTTATTTTCCTAGTTTTATCAGATACAAAAGTGCCATATTAGAAAAAATCCCTTAAGATGAAATGATGAAAAATGTTTTCTTATCTGTATTTTATGACAAAAAAGAACCTTTCTTCTAATGGTCTGTACTTTATACCAAAAAGGAACTAGTAGCAGGTGCAAATCTCTCCGTAAAAACACTCATGTGTTTGAAAGAACGTCACAAATACTGGCCTCAACCAGCCAAATAACTTTCCTGAAGCGTACGTTGCTTAAATTTCGTGAGGCTGGCAGTTCTCATATTTATTAGCATCAAAACAATATATAAATAATTCAGATATTATCACACACTTGCAAGTGCAACGGTGAATATGAAATAAATCGATTCTTGCCTTACATATTATAAAAAAAATTAATGTAGTCGTAGAAAATATTAATCAAATGACAAATGTCACCATAGCAACCATTGAACGCGAAATTATAGAACAAGAATGCCGTGTCTATTCAAATACAACCTCGTTTTAAAGTGAAAAAGAGGTTAACATGTGTCTCTTGTTTGGAAAACAAAATAATCAGAAGCTTAAACATTTTATTTTATTTTATTTATTCTGATGATGACCTTTGGAAAGTAAGGTCGAAATATCAATTTTTATAGAAACTTTTTTGACTCTGTTTCTTATAAAATGTTTAAGCTTCTGGTTATTTCGTTTACCATCAAGTTATTTCCTCGAACAGACATTTTCGATTGTCTCTTGTTTGTAATGCCTTGTCGAGATTTTATCGATATAAAACGATTTAATCGATATAAAACGAGAATAATTCAAAATCAAAGTAATTTGCGAGTGAGATATCAAGTTTACATGAAAGTACATCTTAAATTCGCCACGTGTTGGATTTTCACGATCGTAAAAATCGTTCAGGTCAATGTTCACCGGAAGAGCAAACCCAGTGGGCAAAATCGTCAAAATGTCACAGCGATGAAGAGCATTTTTATTGAAATAATTCATATATTTCTTCAGAAATGCACTCCTTCGCGGAGATTTTTCAATCAATTTGCCAACCGGGCAGATTGCTCCTGACTGACGGCAAGAGGATTTCGTAAACATACTTAGAAACCGATAAATAAAGTCTTTATACAAAGCAGGCAAGCCTAAACAAACATTCCTTTGCAACTGTGATACATATCAATTATCTTCAAAAATCTAATGCGAATCGTGTGACCTTAACTTCAGAATTTTCGGACAAACCGTCTATGTAAATAATATTTATTCAAATACTTTATAAAATCAGAAAAAGGAAAATAAATAACTAAAAAATCGCTTAACAAAAAAATCTGTTCCTTACATTTACAAATAAAAAACCACTAAACGAAATTGAATCGATTTAGTTGACATGGTAACATAAATGAACGTTTTCTTCGGATTATCGGATTGCTTATAACAAAGTTTAAGAATGTGCTAGGAGAGACAATAGAAGAAGTAAGCCAACAATCGACAACACAAACAGAATTTTCAAATAGACATTTGTTACCATAGAAACAAGTTCAGCAAATTTCATTGTCTTTCAATATTTGTTGAAACGAGAATGGTTGAAATTTGTACCCAGTCCCATGATAAAATTTACTATTGAATTCCACCCTAAAAACACGTGATCAAAACAAAACAAATTATAACATACAAACCGTAGAGAGGAAGGGTGCTAACTAACTTTTTTATTTAGATGAAATGTCGTATATAGTTCATCTAACAATTTGAAAACATCAAAACTTCATGGTGTAAACCTTGTAAAATGTGTTTGGGTTAGTAAGAGTTAGATTCAGGCTATGCCTCGTTCTTTCAGATTATTTTAAGAAGATTTAACGGAGAAGTTTGAAGCTTTCAAATTGTTAGGTGAACACGCTCTAAATTCAAATATAGCACAGGGTGATAAAGAATGGCTATTTACAGCATCCCAAGTAAAGAGCTTTTCGGAAATGTTCTCATATAGCCTATCCGAAAGTCATTTATTTCATTATTTTATTTCATTATTTACTAACTGATTCATGCAAGAAACCAATCATTCTGTGAAAATTTGGCAAAATTTTCAGCCGGACATGTTCTTGTATAAAAAAAGGCGTAAATAATCCCAGTGAGGGAGTTGTATTAAAAAAAGGCGTTGCGGATAAGGAATTGAAAAACGCCAACTACTCAAGAATTGGTCATATCCATGGTCATATTAAACCCCGAACAAAGGTTTAAGAGAGACACAAGAAATATGCTTACCAATGCAGACGGAGTGTGTGAAGAAAAGCTGATAAACCTTCCATTATTAACAAGATCACAATCGTCTCAACTAAAACACCAAATCGTATCATTACTTGAGAAAATGACAGGTCAGCAATTTCAATAGGGTCGTTTCTATGACCACGTCAAATGTCAAACAATAAAAGCCTTCGTTAATTCACTAACATTAGAAATCCACCATCATGGTTTAAAAATGACATTCCAGCGCTCAAATTCGTCAAAAAGTCACTGCGATGAAGAGTATTTTCATTGAAGTAGTTCGAATATTTCTATTGAAATGCACTCCTTCGCGGAGATTTTTCAACAAATTTGCCCGCTGGGATTGTTATATTTTCCATTCAGAAAAGACAAATACCTGCCCATGCAGCAAAAACCAGGAATATAGCAATCGAACCAGCATTTCCGCCCATACGGAGTATGATCTTAAATTCCATATCCCATAACACTTCTGACAGTTGGGCGTGTGCCAAGCTTAGCGCCCACAATCGAAGATAAGAGGCGGTGTTTGAAATACACCCGAGACAATACTCGATAGTGTGGATACATTGATGAATGAAGACCTGAAGAAGCAGAAGAAAAACTTTCTTTGTTAATATTACTTCAAAATGATAGTGGTAAGGTTTAGTACTAGCTTAATAAGGCACAGTGGAGAAGCTACCTCTCCAAAATCAAATTCTTCATCTTCTTCTTCTTCATGGTGCTCTTCTACGTGGAGGCTTTCGCTAGTTCTACCATCCTGACTATATATGATTTCGGAGGTTTCACTCGTAACATACGAAGAAGAATTTCCACTAGATAATTTCTGATAACCATTCCGACGTTGATAGTATTGACGACGTAAATAAAAAGGCTTGACAAGAAGCATCCACGGCACACTGATGACGGCGACAGCGACGAGGATGGGTTGAACTAAACTCTATAAACCGACAAACAGATAAGACGTGTCGTCAAAATATCTACAAATTTGTATTAAAATTTGTAGCTATTTCAAATTAACACTTACTCTAATTCTTCCTACATCAAACTGAGACCATACCTAACCCAACCCTAACCCGAACCCTAACCCTAACATACCTGGTGTTGGTAAACCAAATCAGCATCATCAATTTTTTTGCCGAATTTCAAAAACATATTGATCAAGCCAATTAGTAGACTGGGTTGCTAGAAAGTCCAACATAATTCAGAATGATAACTGCATTGGTAGAGAGTCCAACAAAACGCGGACTAACGAATGGGTTGCTTCACAACAATACAGAAGATGGATTATCTTACATATTTATCATGAATACTGAACACGATCCATTTATAAAAGATGAGGATGACCAGATAGCCAAAAATACAACTTATAAACAGCAACTGAAAAACAAACAAAATAAACATAACATTTTTAGGAGTGTTTCTTATCATAGGAAAAGCCTCTTATAACCATCTTTAAATGGTAGCAAGGGTCACACTTGCCCTGATACAGTTTTGTAAATCAAACATTCACATGGTCAAACTGTCATAGACAATCCTCTAAGCCTTTTAAAACTTCATCATGAAAGTTAGCCCAGGTCGGGATGAAAAGGGTTGGCAAGTTATATTTCAGGACTGTTTCACTGGAACTGTACAATCAATAAAAAAGTCTTGAATGAAAATATTTGTTTGATTTGGGGATTCACTGGCTTGACACTTTTACAGTATTTCTGCTCATTTAGAGGGTACCTACAACCTGGATTTGCATTGAATTATTGTTTAACATGAAGCTGGACTAGATATTTAATGGGTGACATATATAAATGTATACCTGAGGAATAAATTCGCAGAAAATATTGATTGTTTTTTTGAAATAACTAAAAAAATGAAGAAGAAAAAATTGAAGACAACAGAAGGCTATTGACGATACATTATAACAGATATTGTAGTCTGTGTTAATATTGAGTGCTTGAACATAGGCTACCTACATATGATTGAATATGCTCAAAACAACACCGAACATCATGTGAGACACTCCGAAAATAATTGATAGTTTCATCTTCAATGAGTTCGTAAATGTTAACTTGTTCTTCGAAATTTGCCACACCTAAATTATCAAAATTTTTTCTAAATCATAATAAGCAGAAGAGCAAATACCAAAACCTTTACGAAATAACCACTTCAGTAGAACATCTAGTTAAGAGTGCATCGGTCCTAAACCACTTCCACTAATGTATTTGGTACCATCAACCATAACAGTTTTAAAGTATACTACAAAATCTAAAGCAGGCAGCAAAAGATCTCCTCTATATTAGATGCACAAATGAAAGACAACCCTTTGTAAAGGTGGTGTAAGAATTTAAATATTGACATATAAGGTAATATTTAGTGAGTCATTGCATTTTTGACTTAAGCTTATAAAGAAAATCAACCAGAGAAAATGTTTTAACATCTTCTTTTCTATCAAACAACAAAGGTACAAAATGAAAGAAAGGCTTTCTTAAGACAGGATGCTTGCTTTGTGGAAACAGTTTCCCTTGAGAGTTGCAGTAAGCAGGAATAAACCGTATACTTACAGGATCAATGCCAAAATAATAAGGTGTATCTCGAGCTGCATACTTAGGGTCAAGTGTGATGGTGGCTGTTGAGGATGAGTTTGCCAGTTTTGCAACATATTCGGAACTGAAAAAAAATTCTCTATTAGTTTCTAGAAAAACCAAAAAAACCAACAACACCATATCCACGTAGAAATGATGAATATAGGTTACTTGTATACTGTTCCGTTAAAATCCACCCATCCACTACCAAATATATTCAATGACTTGGAGAATGCATCATTATATAAAAGACCAGAATGAACGGAGAACAAACCCATCATGAAGATGATGTATCGACCACTGAAGATCATATCGAACATCTGAAATTCAAATTATTTAATATCAAAATAGTGCATGGAAAACAATGCAAAGAGTGAGAGACCTTCTCCCTTTGGTGTTTTCAGGGTTATTTTGAATTTTCGTAATTACAAAAATTTGTTTGGCATTTTGGGCTTCTCCTGACAAAAGCAAAATATTTTAAGTAAACATTCCAAAAACAATCATCCACAATTGCATACAACATCAAAATTAACTGCAGTAAGGTTAAAGCCATGCTTTTGATGTTGATCAACTTCAAGTTATTTATTAAATTTTGATAGGATTGCAGTTTGGCAAAGAATTCATAGAGAATTAATCAAGATCATAATCTATTTTAGAATCAACAGAACTTCATTCAAAGTAAAATATTTTTTTGTCTTAAACTTTCAAATTATGTTTCTAGAGTACAAAAGCCTCTCTAATCATTTTACAGAACAAAAACTCACTTCTCCAGAATTTTTTTTTGCAGCAAGTTGTTTTTCCTTCCAGATCATCCAGAAAGCAAAACAAGCCATTATGAATCCATGTCCCATATCACCAAACATGACAGAAAATAAGAATGGGAAAGTGATGACAGTGTAAAGAGCTGGATTGACTTCTTTGTAGTCAGCGACACCATAAGCATCAATTATTGCTTGAAACCCTCGCGTGACTTTGTTTGTTCGATTGTACGTTGGCGGCTGTTCCTTAGTGTTCATTCTATTCAAAATTGACGGCACAGAGGCACCACTGTTTTGGGTGCCCCTTTGTAACGCGCGTTGCACATTATCAAGTTCAGTAACAGGTGTCCAACATTCACCTATCAGACATTTTTGAGTCACATCAATATTTAGCATGTTCATAACGTGATAGACACCTTTTAACTTTTGAACCTGCCAAAAAATAAGGAGTCAAGTGAAAGACACCATCAACAAAAACGAAAACAATGGAACATGCTGAGTATAGGTGTAAAATAATTTAGGGAACCATGAGCCACTGCATGATTGTAGACATCTAATTTCATAAAAGCTTAAAACAAAAGAAATATGCACAATGCGTGAAACTATGTTCTTTAAAAATCAGATTTTTTTAAAAAAAACAGAAAGCTATGTGTAAGACCGAAAAGAGAAAAAATGAACGTTTTCGAAAAAATATATGAAACAAAGTTTAAAACTTTAATTCAAGACATTTTTGTAGACAAGTAGACAAAATACTCATGTACCAAACATAACAAAAATATAAAATGCTTTTAAAACAGATTGTTTCAGAGTGATTCAGTTTGTTTTAACCGTGTTTCAAATTAGGTGCAACTAAAGTTTTCCATTGTGTTTGTAATAGGAGTAATGTTTATTTAATGGTGAATCTATGGTAAAATACTAAAAAGAATTTTTTGATAGTTATACAAATTATTAGCCTTCGTTCTTCTATTGTAATTTACACAGTTTCGGAAATGACATTCGTAGACTGTGAATGCACAGGCTAAACTGCCATTTCTGTCGGTAGTAGTAGGAGTCCACGGGTGTTTTAATACGGTATTCGCCTCGCTGCTACCGTAATAAACTTCTTGCTGGTTAATATTTTCACAACTGAAAATTATCAAGTTATAAAAGGATATCATTTACGGACAGCTACAACTGTTTAGTCAAATTAGGATCTTCAATTTCGATTTTTTGAAAATCTTATTTGTATCCTGTGTAACAATGGTATATAGTAACAAAGAGCGTTCTTCTTCAGAGAAATATGAAAGCATACCTTGACAAACCAACTCTTCATATGTTTGGTCATAGTCTGGAGCAACATATTTCGATGATCTTCTGTTTGATTCATGACCTGTTCATTTCAATAAGAAAGAATTTCGACAATAATCAAAACCGACATTTTCACTGCCGATAAACTTATAAACTGAAGCAAGCAAATTTTTTTTCCAGATAAAATTATGATGATAAACTGAGATTTCTACACAAAAAAGTAGTACTTTGATATACATTTGACTTTGAATTTCTGGAATTCTCTCAATAAGTCAGACATGTTGAACTCACAGTTTGTAAATCTTCAATCCTGATTTGTATACTGGTAACCATCTCCCGTCTTTCATGGGTGGTTTCAGGACATGGATATAAGATAGCATGAAATCTACAAACAAAATCAATTAAATTACTTTTCACAAATTATACCTAGTTCACATTAGATTAATTTTGGAAAACAATAAAAGAATCTCCATAAAAGTTCAGACAAGAAGGACACACGACGACACACGACAACATGTATTTAGAAAGTTACAAACCCACTGCAAATCTTCTTAACTTTTGTTTTCAAATTGTCCCCTTGAAAAAATATAATAAAGACACATTTGTTGACTTGGTCTCTGGTTGAAGGATCGTACAATTGCTCTTCGATTTCACTGTGCTTGAAATAAGCATTGCCATTGCTAGCACGCCATAATAATCGCTCAAATGTAACAACATATTTGCGGAGGATGGTTCCAGCAACAAAACTGTAAGACACAAAAACTGCTGTTTAAAATTTTAAAATAACTTAGATTCTGCAATAATCATGAATCAATGTCTGTAATATGATGTAGCAAATCACAGAAAAATTATTTGGCTTTCAGAAGGTTGACCATTACAACTTGCTTTTCACTTTCCCAAAAAATATTCTTCAGAATCAACTGAAAATCCTTGAAAAGCAATACAGGAGAAAAACAGGACAAAACAAGATTAGTCACGGATTCTTTAGGAAATTTCTCCAGTTTTTAAACCAAGATAATTTATCAATGTTCATTAACAAGATTAAAATACCTTAATTTAGCTTATAAACTAAGCAAGTCCTAATAAAGTGGTCAATGGAATTAATGTGGTAATTTCATCTATTTATAACTTGATTATGGTAAGCATGCTATCACTGTATTCCCATTTAATCATGCTTTTTAGTTTTTCCCATCAATATTAGAAAGCAAGATAAAAACAAAATCTTATCTACAATTACCCTAATTCACTCTCAGCACCAATTGGCACATAGTCACTATGCTTGGATGACTCTAAATTCTCCGGGATACCCTATTGAGAAAAGCAACAAACTTTGCCTAACATCATCACATAAGGAGATAACTATCTTTGTTACATTATTACAATACTGCATACCTCATCAAACAGTGACTGTGTTTTCTTTAGCACATACTTAAGTTCCACTAACTCAAGGAAACTACTTCGCAGAGCAGTTTGGTTGGCATTGGATTCTTTCATTTCAGCTTCTAACTGATCAAACTGGGCCTAGAAAAAGCAGTAACAAAGGGTAACAATATCATTACCTGTTGGCATAGTAATAAGGTACACCGCTTGAAACCAAAGAGACATTTGCTGCTCTTAATGAGGATATTCAAATTCATTCGTAATCAGAAAACCTTTTCATAACTTACCTGCAAGTCAATCATCTCCTTAGGGTAAGGGGTTTCAATATCTTTTGTTTCATCTATGAACGGAATGTTTGCCAGCTCAATTTCCTTTTGCAAAAACCCTAAAATGAAAAATGCAAATGCTGTTATCAGTGACAACAGTTAGAAAAAAGTAAATGTATAATAACAAAGGAAGTTGAATTGCATAATTTTTCACATCTTTCATTACACCAACATTTTTAAACATGAAATAAAAATAAATATTAAGAAAACAGACATGTCCCTATCGTGGACAGTCACAAATGTTTTGATTGCAAAAGTACTTTTAATATAACTTTGCCAGTCACCATCAACTTAGAGGACAGCAATGCTATAACCCTCCAAATAACTTAAGGTAAAGGTCAGACAACATTAGAGTGGAACAGATGCCGAAATACTTACTGAAAATTACTCAGCAAATGGAGAGAATTTTTCATGGATGTTGGGTCAAAGTTAGCAACAATAGATTATAACAATGCGAGTTGTTATCACGTTATTGTGCTAAAGGTTCCAAAAAGGAGCAAAAAACTTGGAGAAAGGAAGTGGAATTTCAAATTGCTGAACATCCAAAAGAATGGGTAGAACAGAAAGTGAAACTTTTGAAGTTGGGTCTTTGATTTGAGAAAAGTCTTTGTATGAAAACTTTGTATGAAAAGTCTTATTTAGGCTTGGATATCACTCTTTTCTTCTTCATCTACAAACATTTCAAAATCTTTACAGTTGGAAGACGTAAATTCCCCTCATTTGACTTGGACATAAGCTATATCAACTAAGTTTCAATGTATCAGGAGGGCGTAATGAAAAATAATACATTAGCAATAATACACTAGCAATAAGATTCTTACTTAACTGTCTTTCCATTTCCTCACAACGTCTGAGTTCGTTAACAAACTTTCGTTGAAAAGCATTTACGTTGGCATTTAACTAGGATAGAATCAAGTATGGTCAGGACAGAATTTTTTAATGCTTGTAACAACACTCAAACGTTTTCTAAAGTGTTGACTACTGATTAACAGACATGACACAATAAGAATACATTTAGCTGAACTGGGGAATATACAGGTGGAACATTTGCAAACAAATATATGTAAAAGTCAACAAGGACTGATGGATGTCAACCAGGATATGTACAGTATCTCAACCTTACTATAAAAAGTGTGACCTACAACTTCTGACAATAAATGTGATGGTTTATGGGAAATGGATAACAAGCGAAAAAGCGATTTGAAGCACTTAATAGCTTTTCAACTTCACAGAATCGCTTTTCCGCTTCACATGAATCGTTTTTTCACTTCACATGAATCGCTTTTCCGCTTCACATGAATCGTTTTTTCACTTCACATGAATCGCTTTTTCGCTTCACATGAATCACTTTTCCGCTTCACATGAATCGCTTTTCCACTTCACATGAATCGCTTTTCCGATTCTAATGAATCGCTTTTTTGATTCTATATCACTCACTCAAGAGTGTTGATTAAAATTCTGATAAACATTCCCCCCCAAGGAATGTACCAGGGACTACCTATTGGTAGTAGCTTTAAAACAAACTTTTTTTTTCATTTTCTCAAACTGAATGTGAACCATGTTCATTTCACATAACAGCGGTAGAACAACTTAAACACAAAAGAATTATAGCAGACGGTTTCTATTTGTAGCAACCTGAGAACAAACTGTTGTCTCTTATCTCTAACTGAATAAGAACCAGGTAATCAGTTTATTATTAAACACTAACGCGTGCTAACTGTAATTATAAATCTGTCACATTGAGTTTTTAAAATAATGCTGAAGTCGCGATAACAACAACATCTTTTGAGAGTGTAGACATCTTTATCAATAAAAAAAAATGTTTTTCATGAACTTTTTATTTTTATTTGGCAAAATAGCAATTACTCCCGGTTATGTTCCAACTTCGAAAACTGGCGCATGAAAAATATAAACATACACAGACGCTGAATGAAATGAAACGTAGTGAGTAGGTGAATCCTACTTTTCATATTCTAACAAAATACCATTACTTTATTTTATTTATATCGTTTGTCATCAAAATCCCTTGGATGGTCACATACATGAAACATGGAATCGCTTTTTCACTTGTTATCCTTTTCCCATAAACCGTCACAAATTCACATGGTCATTTAACCTGCTTTTGAAATCTACAGAATTATATGAACAGACGATTGTAGATTGCAATCAGCAAAGTTTGTAAAAACCTGTTTTTATATTATTTGGGTTTGACTGAAAACAGAGAAAAATACAGAAACGTAGAGTGAGGAGACACTGAAAATGATGAGGGAGTGAACAAAGAAAAGAAACAAAACAGATAACATAATGAAATCTTGATTAATACTTACATCTTTAAATTCAACAACACCCTAAAAAGAAAACATATAAAAATGAGATCCTACTTCATACTCTTATTCATAGATGTAAATCTTGGTATTTAACAACTTACAAGTTTTCCTAATTCATTGATACAAGAAAATGCTGCTTCTGATTGAAGAAACAGCTGACATAATGTCATATCTTCAGACCGAAATAATGATGTCATTTTTTCTCTCTATTTACACCACTGAAAACAAGACAGTATGTTATACTAGAGCAAAGATCAAAATATTATTTGATTCAATGATTTAATGTTTATGTATGTCTTAAAAGAGAATTAACATCAAAATATGGCTTTTAAATTGTTCCTTTATTCAATATTAACAAAAGTTCACTGAAACACTTCACTTTCAACAAAGGATTTAAATAATTGACTGTCACAGTTGCACTTAAACGCAAAGTGATATTCATTAGGAGTGGAGACATAATTTTTAAGAAATACTAATTACTCTTTTGTTTTTCAAACTGAAACATTAGAAATAGAAACAAGATGCCCTTACAGGCAGAAAGATTTCTGCAAAATCTGTTGAATCATGAAAAATGAAAAAATTGATATACGATCTAAGTGGGCTTGAACCACCAACCTTTCGGTTATCAGCCGAGTAACTAGCCAACTGCGCCACAGAACTACATGCCTATCCGTAATATTTCTTGGTTTGAAAAAATTCCAAAATCGAAATATTTTATGACATATTTTAAAATTTGAAAAAATCTTTAAATGATTTACGTGGGCTCGAACCACCGACCCTTCGGTTAACAGTTGACTGTACTAACCAACTGTGCCACGGAAGCATGTCAGTGTAGATATAAATATACCTGTTTTCACTCATCTGTTTACAAAACGTTGAGAACTTTTTTTAAGTTAGAAAAGAATGATCACAGTGAGTCCAAAATAATTATAAGTTTCTTCTATATATTTTCTGTTTTCACCTTAAAATATGTATATCTTCTTTAAAATCCATTTAATATTGAGCAAAGAAACTTTAGTAAATCTTTCGTTGACATGCAATGCACGGTGCTTTGGTTTCATGTAAATGCACACATGAAATTTCAAAAAACCGCTAGGTTTGGACAGTAAGAAAAAAAAGAAGAAGAAAAAAAAACGAAAGCCGGTTGTAATAGCTTTCTTGCTTACGCAGAAATCTAAATAGAAAACCATGTATAACCATGCCTTATACCATAGAAAATATACACTAAAGGGTAGAACAGATAATATATATATACACAATATCTAAAGCAAAATTTATCTCTAGAGCAAAAAAACTAGCAAACTCGTTTTTGTTAACCTTGTACTCATAGGAGCGAGTGTCACATAATGTGTCACATTAGCTTTTTCACTCTTGTTTGTTTTTATTATTATTTATTTATTTATTTATTTTTGTTTTGTTTTTTTCTTGTTTTTTTTTAATTTATTTTTTTGCAATTATGTATTTGTTTACTGTTAATTTTTTCATTCCAGGGTGGCCACCACCACCGTCTAGTATTTACTATTGCGGTGGTCTCCCTGCCTTAATCTGTTGTTCTGTAATTATTGACGAATTTTAATTTTGGCAAATAACGAGTTACCTTACTTATACCATAGAAAATATACACTAAGAAAGTAGAACAGATAATTATATACACAAGGATGTTTATTGACAATAAACATCCTCAGGGTCTAATCTAGGCTGAAAGAGCGTTCGTTGATCAGACGCTGCCCTCTATGTTGTTGTTTTTGAAAATTTATTTCGCTTTAAAAACTGCAAAAATCATTCTTGTATAGGGGGGTCACAGGTTAACCCACCGACATAATGCTCAGGTTGCCTTTTCCTAAAGTGCCCTTTGGATGTTCATAATGGGCCCTTTTCCCTTCTACCGGACGCTGTCTTTCCATTCTAGATTACACCCTGATCCCCTCAAAATAAGCGTCCACTCAAATAAGAACCCACAGTGGTTATTACAATTAATGACTTGCGGTTTTAAATTGTGTTATACAGGTAGGTGCCCATCTAAATCAGTCTTCTCAATATGTGAATTGCAGCATGATAGATTGCACTGCTTAACTATCTCACGGTGCGCATGTCACGCATCTACTTTTTTTTTACCTTTCACTTGAATTTGTGTATTAAAACATTATTGAATAGTTGTTTCAACTTTACACAAGTTTCTCTTCGTGGAAATCCTGGTTAAGCTTCCATGTCACTGTTATTCTAAGGAGAGCTGAAAACTAAAGGCCGGTTTTCAGTTCAATCGTTGCGATCGCGCAAATTTCAAAAAGTCCTCCCACAATAATGGCTACTTTCTAATAAGTCCGTAACAATTATTACGTATGTAATAAGAAAATTTCCTGGTTAACTTCAAATTGATATTTATTCCGCCGTCTCACATGTATTAAAAAATACTAAAATACTAAGATAAGTTTTAAAAATTCCATACTATCCAATTAATCAAGCTCTTTTTCCGAAATAAGTTTGCAAATAGCAAAACATTCGCTAAACATTCATATAAGCTATCTTATCAATTTATTATGATAGAACATCTTCTACTAAACAAAATGAAGCTTTTTCTGAAAACCTACATTAAGAGGGTCACCAGGGTTGATGATCCAAAAAGTTCAGATTTCATTGTGGTAATCAAGATACAAGTGGATAAATTAAAAAATACTATATAATCAGAAACAATACAAAAAACAAAAACATAAAAAACAAAAAAAAAACCCTATTCTTTCAAGAAAGATGGTTTTAATCTCAAATTGTTGAGTTCAAACAACCTGAATAGAATAGAATAGAATAGAATGAAGGCCCTGATATGTGTATTTTCCAACAGACCCATTTCACTCATGTTGCAACTGCTCAAATTCAAAACATGTATATATTAGCACGTGGCTGGTATAAGTAAAAAACAACAAAATAACTCTGAAAGCAAAAAATTTCTTGACCTAACCTAATGGTGCATTTTTCGTCAGATATATGGTAATGTAAATTCATGTATAGCCTCTGCATTATAATTTCAATGTTAATTCTCCTATCTTTTATATTCAAATATCACACAAATCAAGCAATATAATATTCATTATTGAACACATTTTTCATTACAATTCTTTACAAAACCTAAAGATATTTTTTCAAAGTTTAAAATAAACCATACTGTGTATTATAAAAACAAGATAATATAAATAAGAGTGTATACTTGTATAGACAAGGACACAACCATGCGTTATCATCAGATATATTTCAACAGATAGATCATCTACATCTTAGTTAAAAACTAAGATTGATTATTTATTTGCAATAAAATGCAAGGCATTATAAAGTTTAGTATTAGCGAAATACTAACAAGCCTACAGATGCCCCTCCAAGCAATCATGATTCCATTTTTGTTTTATTGTGGCTATATTCAACACTACCTGTTTATTGTACAATATTGTATATTACTCACCAACTCTTCAACTCTGATGCAATATCAATTTCTTCATTAATATTGAAACTAAGTAACCTGAGAAACTGGAAAATGTCAGGAATCATTTCCCAATGCCCTGTGTCCCAAAAAATTTCTAGCTTATGGTGGTAATGCTACCAGCCTATTCCCTCGTGAAGCCTTTGGATGTTTCAGAGTTATAAAACTAGGTGAGGGGTAAGTTAGACATTAGTGCCCAATTGAAATGATTGTCGGCTGGAGTGTGAAAGTAACCCCTCCCCTGGAAGTACCTAATAGGTTAGTCACAATAGAAAGTTGGGTTTGGGAAGGGTGAGCTTAAATTTTAAAAAATAAGATATCCCAAAAACGTCACGTCCAATTCAACTGAATTAAAACTACAACATATACAATTATAGATCTATTCTAATTTCTAGAATTTTGAAGGTATTTTCTAAAAATTACCTTCAGAGATAACAAATTTGTTTTAAACTACAAAAAATGAACATGAAAATTTGTAAATTTATATAAACTATGCTAGTGGTAACAAGTCATAATAATAGAGGAGTTTCTAAGTGACGTAATGTTTATAAACACCAGTGTTCTTTGCTCGATAATTACGGTATATTGCAACATAGAATATCATTAATCAAGTCATTTTCCTGTGAGTATGCGCACGCAGCGCCTCACAGGAAATAAAAGTCTCTTTATACACTTCAAAATGTTGTCACTTTATTTGGTTCTCTGGAGTCACCTTAAAGACAATTGACATTAGAAAGTTTCAATACACATTAGCACTTCCTATCTATTTTCGTACATTGTATTTGATTTTTAGTATGTACAAGGTATAAAAGCGTAATTAACATTGGAAACTCGTCTATAAGAATTCATCAAAAGGGGTAAAATCTCTGAAAGCCCTTTGAATAAAATTTTGTGATTAAAATCATCCATTGCAGTATTAAGTATTCAGGGCAACATTCAACAACATCTCCTTAAATGAGCCCCCTCTAATTGCTTTTAATTTCAAGATTTTACTGAATTTCTCAAATGGTGTAAACGAGGCTTTGGTCCTGTACTCTAAATTAGACAACATAATAATTGGAGCAGTTTACCGCCAGCCACACAATCCTATACACCCATCAACAAACATTGAGTTTGTCGAAATGTTGACAAAAATACAATCCTCAATTGATAGGATCATTGATGGTAGCACCCCAGATATTTTTATTTGTGGAGACTTCAACTTGCCAAAACTTGTAAAGTTAGCAGGAAATTGCGACAAAGCAACTACTACTATGGACAATACTATCAATGACTTTATGAATAATCTTCAACTCAGCCAAATGATATATGAACCCACTCACGAAAACGGAAATGTGCTGGACCTACTTCTTACCAACAATTCACCCCTAATACACAGTTCAACATCCGTTCCAACAGCTTTTTCAGACCATTTTATTGTGTATGTTAATTGCCATCTGTACGGACCTACCAGCTCAATATATAGTGATGACAAACAAGAAAACAGCATCTTCGACAAATACAATTTTTATGGAAAAATAAATTGGTTCCTTGTCAATGAATCATTTAACAACATGGACTGGGAATCTCAATTTCAAAACTTAAATTCTGATCAGTCTTATAAAAAATTCATTTCAATATGTGACAACCTACTAAAAGGCTATGTTCCATCACAAAAAAAGAAGAACAAAACCATCCAAATTCCACATGACAGAAAGATTTTGATGCGTAGCAGGAAGAAACTCACAAAAAAATTTACACATTCCAACAAGCAAAAAGAAAAAATCAAGCAAAAACTTTTTATCATTGAAAAGAAGCTTCAAGAATCCTACCGTGATGAACAAAATTGTTCAGAGATGAAGGCTATTGAAGCAATAAAAGTCAATCCAAAATATTTCTTTTCCTATGCAAAAAAATTCTCAAAGGTTAAAGCAAAAGTGGGCCCACTGCTCAACCCAAAGACCAACAAACTAACAAATCACAATAAAGAAATGGCGGAGTTATTACAGATGCAATACAAAGCAGTCTTCAGTGACCCCCTCAATGAATACAAACAAATCAGGGAAAAGCCAAATATTTCAAAGATTTCAGACTTTGATTTCTCAATTGACGATGTTGAGAAAGAAATTGATACTCTGAAGCACAATTCAGCTGCTGGGCCTGATGGTGTGCCTGCTGTGTTTCTTAAAGAATGCAAGTTCACCATTTACCTGTTGCAAAGAAAATTTTTGGATGAAGAAACGACTCCAG
Source organism: Turritopsis dohrnii (assembly GCA_027922465.2). NCBI lineage: Eukaryota > Metazoa > Cnidaria > Hydrozoa > Anthoathecata > Oceaniidae > Turritopsis > Turritopsis dohrnii. Next base: position 66,852 of record BQMF02000730.1, on the reverse strand, counting down.
AGATTCTCAAAATAAGCATCATTTCCCCAATCTTCAAAAAAGGCGATCAAGGAGATCCAGCCAACTACCGTCCAGTTTCACCAACGTCACATGTGATAAAACTTTTTGAAAAGATTGTGAGGAGGAAATTAATAGACCACCTTGAAGAAAATAACCTTTTCAACCAGAATCAGCACGGTTTCAGAGCAGGTAGGTCCTGTTTGAGCCAATTACTTTCCCACATGGATACTGTTTTCTCCCTATTGGAAGATGGCTACAATGTTGATACAATCTACTGGACTTCAGCAAGGCCTTTGATAAGGTCGACCACACCATCCTGCTGAGGAAACTAGGAAGCCTTGGAATCAATGGTAAACTGTTAAGTTGGATCAAATCGTTTCTCACCAACAGAACTCAGCATGTGTCAGTCAACAGTCACCTCTCTGATCCAACAGAAGTTAAATCTGGCGTGCCTCAGAAGTCAGTCCTTGGACCTCTTTTGTTTATCATAATGATCGCAGATATTGATGAGAAAGTTAAATTTGCAATCGTCTCCTGTTTTGCAGACGATACTAGGCTGCTAAAGTCCATCAAAACTGTAATGGACAATTTCCAACTCCAACATGATCTTAACAAGGTCTATGCCTGGACAAATGATAACAACACGAATCTAAATGGTGAAAAGTTTGAACAGTTGTCATATGGTAAAGATGCTAAACTTAAAGAAAATTCCATCTATTTTGCAGACAACAACACCATTATCAAAACCCCCAAACATGTCAAAGATTTGGGGGTGATCATCACCGGTGATGCCAAATTTGAGGAACATATAAATGCTGTAGTAAAGAAATGCTCTGATCTCAGTGCATGGATTCTGCGCACTTTCAAGTCACGAGAAAAGAATGTGATGTTAACTCTTTGGAAGGCGCTTGCTATTCCACATCTTGATTATTGCTCCCAATTATGGTCACCAACAAGAAGATCAGATATACAAAAGATTGAGATGGTCCAGCGTGCTTTTGTCAGAAAAATCAAGAGCATGCATAATCTATCCTACTGGCAACAATTGAAATGTCTAAAGCTCTACAGCCTGGAAAGAAGAAGAGAACGCTACCAAGTAATCTACATCTGGTCAATTCTAAAAGGATTGGTGCCCAATTTTCAACGCACTGAGGGCGGACAGATGGTTGGTGGTATAAACTACTATACACACCAGAGACTTGGTAGTAACTGTTCTACCAGAGTACCCAAGCTTGGGCCCTACAGAAATCTGATCGCTAGCAGCTTTGCTTTTCGTGGTCCAAAACTCTTCAATGGGCTTCCTAGGGAACTAAGGAATTGTACCAATTGTGCTAAGGATGTCTTCAAAACAAAACTTGATAAATATCTGCGTACTGTGCCTGACCACCCTCTTATTCCTGGGTATGTCCAGTTCAGGCAAGCTGACTCAAACAGCCTTCCAGATATGAAGAACTGCATTGGACTCGACGAGTTGGATGTGTGAGGATTCACAAAAACAATATCAAGTAAATCAAGTAAAGTAAGTATAACTGTAATGTTTTGTTGGATAAAATGTATGTTTCTTAATAATATAATATAAATCACAAAATGCACTTCATAAGTTTACACACAAGCCCTGAACTATGAATCATTTTGCACAAGAAGCATAGTCTTCATATTAGAAACCCTGTTATTTCTAATCATAGAGTGAACAGAAGTGTGTGCAGCAAGTTCGTAAAAGAAAAACTGATCATCAATATTTCCAACAAACAAACAATTAGCATGAAAACTTCATTTTACTAAGAAAAAGAATGAGTAAAAATGTTATACAATCAATATTGTCACAAAGACAGGATTTGAATAGTCAAAACGAAAGTTCATCTGTAATGAGGAAAAATCTTCTCCAACAAAATGCACCCGATCCGCAACATCATATGCTCGTCACATGCTTTTGAAACGTCAAGAATGACATCCAAACGCGACACCCGACACACTCATTACGCGACTCCTCACATCTCAACGAAAAGTCGTATAAGCGATGTTAACGACACATGCTAGGTAAGTGTCTGGTCTCTTCTTCCTCCTAAAATGTTTCACGGTTCCAAAACGTTTTCAACAACAACACTAAGTCATTTAACAGAAATAATAGAATAATAGAAAATGATTTTGAATTATTTTGAAGCTCCTAGTTTTTTATAAAATCCTTTTCATTCTTATTCTTATTGATTCCACCCACACGCCCCTCTACGCCAAGGGAATCAAATTGAAGCGGGAAATAATATCAAAAATCATGGAAATTTTTTTTTGCTATTTCCCTGCATTTTAATATGGTTCGATCCAATCGAAAAAGACAATCGCTCGTTAAAGATGCATCTGGCGCTCGTATGTATATATAAAAATATTGTTGAAATTTATATAATATCATTTTTATCCTGTTGTGCAAGAATTTTATCTGTTAAAACAATACTCTTATCTACTAGTTTTTGTAAACATTGGACAAAAGTTTCCATAACTTGGATTTGTCTAGTGTGATATCAACAAACACATGTATGCGTTATACTCCTACTCTTAGTTTAGCAGTCAATACTGTAATGAAAAAAAGACAAAAAGATTTTTTTAGAAGATGGTTTGACTAAACCTAACCCCTAACCCTGACCCTGACCCTAACCCTAACAATAACAAAGAAAACCTAACAAGTCATAAGCGTAAACCACGTGGGTGAAAATATTCTAAGGGGTCAGTATTTTCTACCACAGATCTCAATAACTCTTTTACAGGTCGATTATATATATTATTTCTTTTGATTGAAATGAACATGTTTCATGCATTTCCATTTGTTAGAAAACTTCTTGGATTTATTTATTAGCAGGGACGTAACAAAGTGTTTTGAGTTGGGGGGGCTGAACATGTTTAGTATCTAAGGAGGCCCCACCATGGTTGGGGCCGAGGGACCAAGAAAATTTTTCAATTTTACAACCCCTAGATTGCTTATTTGAGCACTGAAAATCAAGAGTTTTCATACTTAAACCTATGTTTTTTGAACTTATTTTCACCGGTATTTGGAGCTACTTTCGCTAATTTGACAGGTAAAGGACTAGAAAAATGTTTTATTTTTTGTATGTATTCACTTTGACCATAAAATGAAAATTAGCTACAATACATGTATTATGTTAGGCTGTGATTCAAACATCGATTTGCATTGTACATTCTCTTGTAGATGTAATTCCAGGGACTTTACCTAATCTAAAAACAGCGCAAAAACCAAACTGAATATGTGCATCTTGAACACTTTTGATCAAAGTATAAACAAGAAAAACAGCATAAATAAATTCTATATTTCGACTTTATTACACAGTCATCATCAGGAAAGTAAAATAAAAATCTAAAACACGCTATATATACTGTAGTTACAAGTTGTTAAAATCGATAAAAGAATATAATGTACAAGTGAATTTTTATTATGCTAAAATGATGTAATTAGTACATGTCTAAGCGTGCCCATAATGTACAAGTGAATATTAATGTGCTAAAACAATTGTAAATCTCTAGATGCTTTTACCCCGTGATTCAATCGGGGACACTTAAGTTTAATTTGAAATGCTTCTTTAAACAATAGAATATTCCAATTGTTAGACTTGTCAATGACAAAGGAATTATTGCGCACTAGATTTATGTAAAAATCTCTTTTAATGACGTCATTATCATACAGGTTGTTCATAGCGAAAATATGTTCGCAGTTATCGCAATTATCAATATGCATCTTGATAGCGGAATTACCTAATCTAAATTGTTTAAAATACCGAATTTGTTTCTCCTCCTTTGATTGGCACTCACAAAGTTGTTGCCGATTTCAAGAAAATCCAGATCATTTAGTCGATCTTTGTGAACGTGCATGATCATTAAATTGTTCATCCGTTCGTTCGTCATCTTGTTACGTAAATATGTCTTCACTCGTTTCATGGCAGAAAAGATTCTTTCGCTCTCGGCATTTGTTGCTGGTGCTACCATGATAAGTTTCATGAGGATAACCACCTGACTGATAAGGTTCCTCTTACTTGAGCTCATTTCCCTTGCTTGTTTAAACACATTATGCATTGTTAAAGGTTCTTTAAAAACTGATGGCAGTAGCTCCAGTTTCTTTGTTTTATCACATACTTGTTATTACGAAAGGATGGGAGTGCTAATGTCATTGCCGTTGGAGATCTTTTGATGAGTTGTGAGTAGAAAAAAGAAATATAAAAAAAAAATCAACTATGCTTGACAAAAAAGTTGGGGGGGCTCCAGCCCCCAAGCCCCCCCCCCCCCCCCCCCCCCCTAATTCTACGTCCCTGATTAGATATTCATCTGTAACCTTGATAGTAAATGCATTTCTGGTGTTGATCTTTCTTTCACAGCACAGTTAAATTTGTAATCAAATTTTCATTTTTTTTCTTCCTCAAGCATATTCCTCAAAAGCACCTTTAGTTCTCATGATACTGAATTATAAAAAAGAATGATCACATTACGTTGAAAAATATTCTAAGCGTTAATAGCTTCAAACAATTGATCAAGAAAGCTACTCGTACAACCTCAACATCATCAACTCTGATTGATGTCATATCATCCACACATCCACCACACATCAGTGATGTCGATGTCGTACCCGCTGGTCTCAGTGATCATGACCTTACTGGTTGCGTTCGCAAAATTAACCATCGAAGATATCCAGCAAAAATGATCGATTCCCAAAATTATTCGAAATTTGACTGTAACTTAATAACCTGAGAACTCCTAAATGTCTCCTGAGATGGAGTGTACCTGTCACTTTGCACTAACAAAGCATGGGCTTACATGAAATCTTTACTGTTGAACACCCTTGACCGACCTGCACCAATACGAGTGAAACGTGTAAAGGGAAAGCCGTCGGAATGGATGACTGGGGATATCAAGAAGCAGATGAATCTATGTGATCAATTCAGGCCTTGTCAGGAAGAAAAAGGGCGGCGTGCGACTACCGCACGCCTGAATTTAAAACTTCAAAAATATGGCGTGCGATCATCGCATGCCATCTAATTTTTAGGCGTGTGATGGAGTGCGACGCTTAAAAAGATTATATACATTCGTTCTTGTAACGTAAAAAAAAACAGCTGGTACTGTCTAGACGCAGCAGAATTTATTTAAATATTTGTTTACTTTAAAGTAACAGTTGTATATCAAAAAGGCTTTTATTAATCCTGTTCATGAAAAAAGTTTTTCTATTTATTAATCTTCTTGAAAAGAAGTTTTTGATGACCTTATCGATCACGACGAAAAGAGATACATTTCTTTCATGTGTTATTAAAAAAGTCAAATATGAAATTTACATTCGAAAACGTGTTTATCAATTTATATCACATCAGGTTGCAGCATGTTTCGCAATATTGAAACAGAAATTGTCACCTGTCTTTGCTTATAGATATTTTTTTGAATGAAGCACGTAAAAATTTTTTCTTCTCGTGCTTAAATATTTTCCAAGACAGCTGACAGCTTTTGGGAATACTATCATGACGTAAAATGAATGAAAATGAATGATCATTTTTTTCAAAAGTTATCGAAGAAACTTTTTTACGTTGTGCAGTCGATCAATGTTTGATAATGAATGAATTTTCATTTCTTTTCTCAAAAGATCAAAGATTATGAAAGCGCGATTTTCCTTCATAATTGTTAATTACATGTACGATCAAAAATGCGTTCGTGAACGTTAAAACAGGCGTGCGAAGCAATTGATGCAGAAAGGGTGAAGAAGCATTACCGAAAATGACTGGTCTATATACAAAAGAAAAAGACATTTTGTGAAGAATCTAATCGAAAGAGAGAAATGGAAATACTTTATTGGATTACTCAGAGAGACCTGAAAATTTTTGGAAATCAGTGAAACAAATTTTCCTGGTAAATCAAAAATTGAGAAACCACCTTCCACTTTCATTATAGACAATGAAAAAATATCCGATCAAAAATCGATCTCAAATCACTTCTGTAGGTACTTTTCAAGTATCGGTAATGTTATGAAAAGCAAAGTCTTCCCTCTTATAAACCTGCCATCTTTCAGGATGCCATCAAACATATTTTATTTTCAACCTGGTAGCGAAGATGAAGTGTTAAAACATTTGAAGGTCTGAAGAAGCCTTGGTGGTTTACCTCTTCGTTTCCTCAAGGATGTATCATCAGTAATCACCAAACTGCTTGCACATATCAACTGCTCTCTACAATATGGTATAGTACCAAATGACTCAAAAATACCCTCGAGTAACTCCAGTTTACCAAACAGGAAGTCACAGAAATGTTGACAATTCTAGACCCATCAGTATTTTGCCCACAGTCTCAAAAATTATGGAGAGATACATGCTCAAGTTACATGATATATGCTCAAGTCATGTTACATCTTGAAACAAATAATCTATTATTAGCAAGTAGCTTTCGCTATGAGGGCACCCGTGATTGCATTTCCGTTAATACCACTATATCGACACATATAAAAAATGATATAAAAGTGCCCTTACAGGCGCAATCAATTCATCAATTTGGATTTCGTCGAAAACGATCGACTGAACTTGCAGCAGCTTCATTTCTTAGCAACATTCACAAAGCTATGGACAATGGCTAATATACCGGCGCATACATTGATCTGAGTAAGCATTCAATACCATCAGACATGCAACTATTCTCAACAAACTTCCAGATTTTGGTATCAAAAGACTACCTATGGCATGGTTTACCAGTTACTGTTTGGACGTTACCAGCAAGTATGTTTTGAGAAAGAGACTTCATCGGCTCAGCCTATATTTTGTGATGTGCTCCATATTGGGACCTCTGTTGTTCCTCCTGATTTTCAATGACTCAGTGTCTTCACTTGCCCACTGCAAAGTAGTAAAATACGCTGACGATACCGTGCTGTATGTTTCTCATAACAATATCAAGATCGTTGAAACCTTTCTTAATTGTGACTTCAAGCTGTTTTCTGACTGGCTAGAGTCTAATGAACTTATAATTAATACAAAGAATGGAAAGGCTAGATTTATGATTATATGGACTTCATGAACTTCATCACCTTAATTATCCGCCAATTAAAATCCAGCAGACTGAAGCTATTGTGGAAATGATGACGTACTGTCCTCTTGTTAATGGGCAAGTCCAATACAATCAATGGTCGATCCGAAAGTCTTGAACTGAGAGTGAGGCTTGTCATTGGTGGGAAAACAGTTGTATCTTCAGTATTACAAAATCATCCACATACGAACTTGCATATTCATACAAAACAACCTTTCCAGAGTTATTTTTCTGTTTCATCAGATAATGTAATAATAATAATAGTAATGCAGGCCTGGTCGTAAGAAAATTAGCAGGCGTGTGGTCATCGCACGCCTTAATCGACGATATCAGTTATGGCGTGCGCTCGTATAAATTTTTGACAGATGTGCGATCAATTTTTTCCAGTTAAGATCAACAATCTTCATTCTGTATGTAAAAATAATGAGATTTCCACGGAGAATGATTTAATAAAATAAAACACCAAAGGTTCGGCACGTAAAAACTTAGCCATAAAGATTACTTTGATCGTAAATAAAATTTATTCAAACATTAATAAAGAGGGAAAATAAAACCTGAAAATTTGTATTACTTTCCATCGTTTTGGTTTGAAGTTCAAATGGTTTTTGAATTAAATTAAAGACGTTTCCGTTCCATTGGCTGGCTATTTTTTTAAATGAAAGATTATTTTTTCGACACTGCAACCTTGCGCATACTTTTGTAACTTAAAGCTTGGTCCCCACTACGGCGATAAATGTTCATCGGCTAAAGCTTGGTCCCCACTACGGCAATGAATCTTCGTCGCTTTCATATTTCGCGGCGATGGTTTTTAATGCCATTGGTAGGGATGAAAAGCGAAAAGGATTTTAAATTTCTTCGCGTAGAAAACGAAGTGATAGCAAAAGCGATGGATATCAAAACTTTTTGATACTGTATCGCTTTTTCTATCGCCTTATTTTCATTGTTTTTCAATCTCAAAGAAATACCACCTATAAATTCAATGGAGATTAAAAATCAGTTAAAAATTTAAATGCAAAATTATTGTTTGTGGTACCTGAAGCTCAACATTTTGGTTTTGAGCAATAAAAACATTCTGTATGCTTCAGAAGTAAGGATAACTGTAATAATAATCAAAAAGAAATCAACACAATCGGTCGTAATTTGCTTTCATATTTCGCTTTCATATTTCTATTTTCTCTATCTGCGTCATTCAAGCGTAACTGTTGGATAATTTGGATGTATGTGCTACGTTGTTCTCATTGTAAAAAAAGTCTTATGAACCCAAAATCTTTCGTTCGTCTTCGAATTTTTCTTAGTAGTAATATCAGTAGTAAAAGCGCGATGAACATATCGCCGTAGTGGGGACCAAGCTTAAAAGAACGTTAAAGAAAGAGAAAACTAGATAATACAATTAAATAATATAATACATAATAAAATGGCGCGCACAAAGCTCCTTCATTCCTCAGCGCATTTCGCTGAGTAGACTTGTTTTCTACTAACAAACGAAGAAAATTTTTGAGCACTGATTTTTAATTCAAAACCACTACCGTATTCGAAAGCGATCGGAGACCTCACTTCTGAAATGGTAGCAAAGTTTCGTTCCGTTATTGTAAAATTTAATCGTAGCACATGAACAATTTCCGAAGCAAAACTTTCAACATTTCAGGACAGATTTTTGTTGACTTTTAAATAAACATTTGTTTTATCACACTTGTCATTACAAGCCAGGCGTGCGATGGCCACACGCGTAAATAAATCTTGGCGTGTGTGGAGGCGTGCGCGTGCGATCGCACGCCTCTTACGACCAGGCCTGTAATGGTATATTTCAGTATAATCCAAAATTTACATTTGGCTTTTCATCTGAAATTGTGTAATAGTATATAATGTAGCGTCTAAAAAAAATAAATAAAAACTACTATAAGCTCCTAGCAAGAGCTTTGTCTAAAAAATAATGTACGGACAAAAACTCTGTTGAAACTACCAAAAATAGAATTAGAAGCTGCATGATCATCATTTTATTACCAAGACGCCTTCCTTTTCAATAAACTACCTGCAGAGTGCTTTGTGTGTGCTGTGTGCGTGTTGTGTGTATCTGTTTTTTTTAACGATTGTACCATCCAACCCTCCATATCTTTCCCTAAACTTTATGTCTTTGATGTGTTACCTCAACTCATCCCTCTATTTCCGAAGTTCAGTTTGTACTTTTTGCGTTTGCTTTCCAGTATTTGATTTTGAACCGACTGGTAGCCTTGTTGTAGAGTGCTCGCTTCCTGTTTGGGAGGTCGCGGGTTCAATCCCCGACCGAGTCATGCCAGCGACTATAACAGTGTGAATCAATCCTCTCTGCTTAGCACTCAGCAAGAGAGTAGGAATGATGTCTAGGGTGGTTGTCTAGTTGAGCGGTTCCTGTCATTACAGCTTCCGTAGCCCAAATGGGGGCTTTAAATGCTCTAGGACCTCCTTCGCAGGACCCTCATTGATAACAGTACCTTACGGAACTGAAGAGGCTATCCTGGGTAAACATTCGTAAATAAATAAATAAATTGCATTAAGCCTTCCATCCACCGATTTTTCCCATATTGATTTTTGTGAAGTTGTGGCTATTTTTTTCGTGCTTGTTTTTGAATATGTATATATAGTTTAATTGTCATGTAATGTGATTATATCATATTTTAATTTTTACAGGACATCCATGAAAGCAGTGTTTTGTACAACTGAGTATTTATCCTGTTTAAATATTACATAAGTACAAATACAAAAAAAATAGTAGATATAAACAGAAAGTAATGCCTTCAAAGCGAAGCTACTTCCACAACTGGTTTTTGTTTGAGGGTGTGTTCGAGACTGTATCATCTCTCGCATCAACAGAAATCCAATAAATAATGAAAATATGATCTTAGTTAACACGACAGTTTCAAAGGATTGTATTTGATCAAAAAAATTTTTGATTAATTACTTTCAACTTATGAGTAAAAAAATAAAACAACCTAATCTTCATTTTTTTGTAAACCAAATTTTTTTGGGCATACCCAAAACCAGTATATCAGTAGTATCAAACACATTCTGGATACGCCACTGCCCCAGATACCCGGATATCAACATAACCATTGACTTATGTTGGGCCTTGACTTAATTCCAACTGATCATCAAGATTGCCATATTTTGTGTTCCATAGTATCATTCCAATGCAATTTATTTTTAGGGAAAGTGCAGAAAAGGTCTTCATTATGTGATAACCCTCTCATTTCACTTCTCACTGATCACCAATTTTATTTTCCTGAAAACAGGGAACACCCAAATGAAATAGGTAATGACTATATTTCATGTTTTACTGACGTCTGCTAACATCGATGCACCTATATATTTTCAAAAACACTAATGTCTGTTGTTTTTCCATTCTATATAGGAGTTGATCAGGTTACACTTCAGCAGAGCCTTTCAAATGTTATTCGTACAGACGAACAGGTAATGATTTTATGTAGTTTGTTAATGACTATTTAGAAAAAAAAGTATAGACAAAGTAATTACTTGTGGAAGAAATTCATACACAATTTTTATACGACTCTGTGAAATATTAAATCACAGTATGACAAGCAACAGATGGTGACAACACTTTAAAAAGTGCACAAGAAAGTCAATTAAACTAACAACATGCAATATTAAACAATTTAAAAATGTTCTTTTATTTGAACTTTTTCTTTTTTCTTTCATCTCTTATCTCCTATTTTTTAGCTCCTAGCTTTCATTTAAATCTTTTCGTTTAGTCAAATGGTAAAATACTGAACTGAGAATGTCTGGAACCTGGCTAAAACCCCTCAAATTTAATATGCAAATATGCACACACAAATATGCAAATTTTTGTTAGTTATAGTGATTGATTAATGTCAAATTTCACCATTATGTGAACAACTTGAGTTGGATTGCATTTTGATTTATTTTAGATTGTCAATACCATTACCAATGGAATAGAACAGTTATGGTTAGATCCGTATAGGTCTGTAATTTCTCATAAAAATTTTGAATAAACATCAGCTTTTAAACTGATTAAAAAAGTTTTTCGATGCTTGTAATGATTTTGAACACTCTGCTCCATTTCTATTTGCTTCAACAGATTCTGTTTGTCAGTGGAATAGGTAGGCCAATATGTATGAAATGTTAACATGTTGCAATAAGCAATGAAAGAATATCCATAATTGTGGAAGAAGAAATTTTTGGTGGAAAAAATCTATTTTTCTTATCTGTTGTTGTTGTTGATCCAAGGTTAATCTGGATAGGTGATAGGTGTTCTATTTACAAGCAGGTCATCAAGATTTCAAATGCTGACCTTTTTGTAAACATAAAGATCTTACAATCAGTTCAATATAGTCATCTATAGAAAGATATTTTGGTTGTTTGTGTTCCTGTTTCAATCTGGAGCATCTTATCAACAGCCAGTTGAGAGATATTTTCTGCAATTGTGTCATGAAGTGAAGTTGTTGGTTTCAGGTTTTGCTACAGCGTTCTTCCTACTGATACCTCAGAAGATTGTGTGGTCAGGTTCGTTCCCATTTTCTCTTTTAATAAGCATTTAATCTTCAAGTGTAATTGATGCAACTCTCATTCAAGTTCCAGCCTTGTCAGGTTTCTAAAAGCCACTTTCATGCACTTTAAACCGTTTGTTATCCCATTAAGTTTCATCAACAATCTACAGACTTGAACTTCAGTTAAATTATAAACTGCACACACATAGGCCACAGGTTTACATCTCAGTCAGGGGACACCAACCATAATGGTAACAGTAGCTAGCTATTTTTAAAATTTCAGTACTCGTGGTAAACAGCAAGATAGTCTTGTTCGAATATGTTTGAGTATAAAAGAACTTCAAGTAGGTTTTCTTTAATTTTAATTTTTACTCTAGAAATTTCAATTTTACTCTAGACTGAATCAAAAGTGGAAAGCATCTTTTCCTGTGTGTGTGTGTGTTTTTTGTATTTTTTCTGAAATGTAAATATTTTGTTTTTTAAAAATTTCTTCAAAGTAAAATTTATCAAATGTGTTTTCTCCATAATAGTTTATTGAGAAAAGCTGTGTCTCTGTGGTTTTCCTATTTGTCTGTTCTTTCAACCGAACATGTTTGTTGACTTTGATGTTTTAATTCTTTCATCTGAATTATTTAAGCCATCATTGTCTGCTTTACTATTGGAGAAATTATCTGAGATCACTTCAACCGATGAGCACGCCCATGTTGCAACCAAGCTGGGTGGCATAGATTTGGTTCATATAATCGTAAACCAGTTAAGGTGGCTGAATTCAATTGTTGATAGTAAGGTGAGTGTGTCCAGGTCACATTACTGTCCCTGCTTTAATAAGCTCACTTATATTTTCACTCTTCGTCTCTTCAGCAACTGCTAGAAAAGCTGTTTGAAGTTTTATCTGTAACTGATGTTTCAGTTCAACAAGAACTGGTTGCAGTTATACCAGACGTGATTGATGATAACAGTTCTGCTGAAGCTGCTGATCAGCTTAGGTGAGAAAAGTTTTCTTAAATGAGTTGTTCTTAGAATACTCATTTTTCACGAAATCCAAACAGCTGAATGCCTCCTTTAACTATGCACGATATCTACCAAATGCAATGAGAACCCAAATTGAACATTTAAGGAAAATTATGTCAGTAATAGGGATAATTGAATGCCACATTTTAGGAAAATAGGGATAACTGATGATTTTTAGGGTCTGCGTTATTGGCCATGGGAAGTCCAAAAAATTTCACTTTAATTTGTTATTTGTGAAAAATACGACAAATACGAAAAATTTGCAACCTTTCAATCAAAGCACTCCATAAAAATTTCGAAGTTAATTTTAATGTCGCATTTTCTTGAAAAGAAGCCGCCCTTAATTATAAGGCGCAAAACTTCTCTTTGAGAAATAAATGGAAGCCACATTTATTTTATTCTTCGAAAGGCTAGTTGAAGCAGCAAATTGAATAACAACGAAGTGTTTATAAAACGTGTTTTTTAAGGAACTGAAAAGGCTATCCTGGGTAAACAATCCTAAAACTAAACTAAACTAAATACTTATATTTGTGGCAATAATTTTTGCTTAGGTCCTTGCATCTGGTGCATATATAGCAACAATTTTAACCAGCGAAAAAGTAGTATTTTCAATGGCATCTAAAAAAAAATGTTAATATTAAAATACAGGAAATGCAGGGTGATAATTTTGCATGAAAATTAGTTGCGTGTATTATTTAAAAATAACTTTTATTCTGTTTTCATTTTCATTGTGCTTTTATCAACTCCATGTTAGATTTATAGTTCAATAGTTCAATAATATTAATGAGAATCAATATATACTGCTGGGTGTGTGAAGTCATTGTTTTATATATCACAAAATTTCAGATTGAGAATGCTTCTATTTTACCAATTATCTATTTACAGCGCATAACTACGCTTAGTGACTTTGTCTTTTCTAAATATTCTTGGAAACAAAGTTATTTTATAATAGAATAAAATTATTTTGTTTCACATAAATTCATTATCTTAAGAAAACCATCCATCTACATTTTTCAATCTGTTTTTTCTTTATCCATTATTTCACTTCTCACAAGTTTTAACCGGTATAACGTTGAGTTGCAAATGGGAAACTCTATTATTGCTTTGCATTTGTTTCCATATTGAGTGACTGTTTACGTTTGATGATGGATCAAGATTTGAGGCAATACTTCCCTGAGGGGAGTCTTCTTTTTCTTCATTGGTTGGAACATTGAGTGAGCGAACGCTGGACCAAAAACGAGCAGTACTCAACACTGGACTGTGTACACTGTTGTATACTTGTTTTTTTCGTTTTGAGTACACCTTGTTTTTAAGGAATGTAAACACATTATTCTGTAAGTAAATATAAACAACTGCATCTAGGCTGGAACCAATTTTTAGTAAGGGGACGTAGATAGCATTTAATTTAAACAATGTCCAATTGCTAACATCATAAAACACAAGGACAAGTCCTGGCACTGTGTAGAAACAAATAAACACTATAATGAGAGTAAGTGGAATTAAGATGGACTTCTTTGTAACCACTTGTTGGTAGGTTTGAGTAATATGTCTTTTTCTTTTATGCATGGTGTAAAAAATAAGAGTGTAACTTATCACGATAAAGACAAGTAAAACCATCAAGGCAAATGCTAATATCCAGGTTGAGTTCATTTCCAATATTTTGATGTGAGTTAGCGAAACAGCAAAGACGACAAGCCAGGTCGCCCCTATACTCCATGATAATATCATACAATGCCAACATCGTTCTTTTGTAAACATGATTCGATATTCTAGCGGTTTTAACACTGCAATCAACCGATCAAGTGTCAAAAAGAAAAGAGTTTGCATATACACAATGGCCATTGCTGTAAACATTACATCAAGAAATTTGTAGTAATAATTCTTTTTCGGTTCACTAGTCAGCATATGTTTTCCATCTGTTAAACTGTAAATGCAACGCGGTATCTCGATTGTTCCACCAAGAATAACAGCTAGCGAAAGGTTGAGAAAAAGTCGATGTTGGTTTCCCCATTCTCTCCGAACATTGATCAAAGCAAATATTCCTAGTGCATGTAAGCAGAACGCGAAACCAATTAAAACAAATGATATGTAATAGAGAATTATTAAATCCATTTCTTGAGCAGCTCTGCAATGTTATGAACTTACGTAAATGCCATATATATGTTTCTCAGATTTTATTACATTTATGATTAAATCTTCTTTTGTTTTTGTGCAATAATAATGCATTGAATTCCCTATGAATAGAAGAAATCAAAGAATTCTTATATTCTTTGTCTGTTAATTTATAATAAAATATAAATCCTTGTGTTTTATTTTGTAATTCTTAGTAGGAGGGGAGGAAGTATTATTGCATTTGATCAACTGAACAGACCAATTTAGTTGTCCAAATAAGCACCACGAAAAGTTTGAAGAGTTTGTGCACTAATTTATGTTTTTTGATAGAAACCATTCTGAATAATGATGGTGGGACACCTGGTTCTTAGTGTACATGAAACTAGAGAACAATGCCATGGAATGGTTATTCCATCATTTGGACATTGGACTTTTGCAGTTATAATAGGAATTGTAACATTAATTGTAATTATAAGTTGCCATAGTATGAAGTAAGATTTAAAATCTTGAATGTCAAATCTTTTCACTTTTCAAAAGAAAAAAATAATTAAAAACGTCAAAAAAGTGGATGATCAGTTTGATGTATTTAAATAATGAAATAAAAAAACAAAAAACAGCGTGTTTGGATTGATTAAAGTCTGATTATTGTGAAGTTCATTTAATTGGAGATAATTCGATATTTTTCTAATTTAACCGATCACACTCAGCTTATTTTTTTAAAGGCTGATTATATAATTCCTCACAATCTGTAAATAAATGCCTTGATTCCAACAAAAATAAAACCAATGTCACTACAATCACAACATTGCAGACAGATTGATTAAAAAGAACCTTGAGGTTCAGACTCCAGATATTTCAAACTTCATTTTTCTTTGGGTTTGTTTTTTTTTTTTTTTGGAATCAAATTGTTTAATGTTGCTGTTATTATTTCGGAAATATTTTTTGTATACATTTTATTATGGATCATTAATTAAGAACTCTCTTTGATGAAATTGTAAAGAAATTGATCTTTATATTTTTGTTTATATTTTTGTTTTATTGTGTTTTGTTTTATTGTGTTTGTTTGTTATCAAACCATTTGCAAAACTTAATTAGATTTAAGACTAGATCAAACATTACATTAATATCTTCTTCTTGTTTCTTTCATCAGATATCTAATGTCAAGTTTCTATCAATTCTTTCTTAATGTTAATGAAGGTTGAAAGAAAAAACAAAATACTGTTTCTTTTTTGTCCTTTTACTTCAATTTGTGAATTTTTCAAAAACATATTTATAGAAGGGTAAGACGAAAACTACTGAAAAAATGCATTGCAGGGTTCGAATTCGCACTTCACACTTCACAAAATGCAAAGTGATTTTGAAAATGGCTCAAAAATTGCGAAGTCATTATTTCAAATTTTTAAAAAATTGCGAAGTATGATATCCAGACAACAATATACATTACAGATCATAATATACATTTTTTCTACAGATGCATTCAGTTTTTTCCACTGCAAAGGTATATCAAAATTGTGATGTTGTCGCTACCTATATACGAGACCATTTCAAACAGATAGCGAACGATAGCCATCGTGTTGTCTGAAGAAAACAAAGCAATCCTGTTACCAGTGCAATTTTGAATATTGTTTTTCATTGGCAACTTTTGCGCCATGTTTTTGCAACGGAAGAAGTATTGAAAAGTTTTTAATTGCCTTTACAAAATGTTTATCACTAAATCTGATCCTTTAACAGGTGTATTAAGCAAAAAGAAATAAAAAAGATATTTGTAACTCATTGAGTTTTATTAATAGAATGAATGAGAACATAATATCTTTTGAATATTTTTTTTCTTTCTGCTGGTATCAAAAAGAATTTGGCGAAAGTTCTCTTTCAAATAAATTTTTCATTCCAAAAATAGTTGATCTTCTAATCATGTTGATAAATAGCGCCATAGTAACATTCTGTCATTTATTTCTTTATAATGACTTATTTCAAACTTGAGTATGATAAGAAATAGTTTCTTATCATCTCATTTTGTAAACAGGTGCAATTATTTTGTCACTTAATACTGAATAGATCAACGTTAGTTGTAAAAAGTTTTATTCAAAATCGTCAAATTGTTGTGTTAAATTGAATTAAATTAAGTTGCTTTAATTACTTTTAAGACAGTTTGTTGATTATTTTCAGCCTATTAAACGGCATGGGCTAAGACACAACAAGATTCGCAAAAATGCGACTATATATTTCCCCAAAGTTGCGAAACTTAATTATACATCATTATACATTATACATTGTTAAGAAAAATATACATCATTAAATACCATAGGAAAAATATACATCAAATAACTACAATGGTATAGCTACCATCAATGTCATACTCAGATAAAAATATTGTCCTTACTAAACAGGGTAGAATTGAATTTAATACACAAAAGAACTTATTTTGAATTTATTAAAAAATGAAGATGTTCATGGTCGAATGATAAGGTTTCTTTTATAAATTTTAAACAACTAAATATCAACAACCGCACCAATGTGTAAGGCGATTTTGACATCCTTTATACCATAAAATCACAACAAAACAATCTAATGTAACAGAAGACACTTGCACTTGCTTTTTGTAACTCAGATAAAACTATCTTTCAAAATTATACAATCAAATTTACAAAAGAAGAAAAGAAAACTTGATTTTAGTACTACAGTAAGTACTACAGTAAGTATTAAAAATGCTACGAGGCAGATATATAAGCAAAAAGTGAATAACAAGAAGTTTCATTTTGATTTATAATTTAATTCAATATTTCGTCCTACATCCACAGAACATCATCATGCAGGACGAAATATTGAATTAGATTATAAATCAAAATGAAACTTCTCGTTATTCTCTTTTTACTAATGCTTTACGCCCTGAAGAATATCTTCAATATATAAGCAAATAACTGTCAAAAGGCAATCAAAAAATTTTGACAGAAGAGTTATTTTCAAAAAAGAGATGGGCTTAAATTCATGTGTTCAGAATAAACATCTCTGTTCAAAAAAATATGTGCACACCTATTATTTATTATTTGATAAAAATGACCATTGTAATCCTAAATGAAAAAAACCCTGATATCTGTAGTGAAAATAGACTACACATCCATAACCAAATCACTAAAAAGCTGAAAGTAGACGTTTTGTGTTCTGGTTTGATTTAATTTACAGATTGTTTGTTGGATTGTGCTTTGATTTATATACGTTTGTTGTTTGTTTAAGGAAAATCAGTATATCAATTTTTCCTAAAATATATACCATATATATATACAGTATCAAAACAGTATAGGTGATCATGGAATTAATCCATAGTAAATTATGTTTCTGTTGTCAGATTAAATGAATATCCAGGGAAGCACATTTTCCGAGCAGATATTTGTGTCTCAATCTTGTTTGTTAATACACGTAATTGGTTTTCTGACGTTCTTATTGCATATACGACATTGCATTTTTACTTGCTGTTTTTGCAATGTACTTTTCGAATTAACACTGGTTGAACTGGTTGTTCTCCACATATAAAAAGGACTTCCTTTTATAGCTGTACATGTAAATCATAATGTGCTTTCAGTTCACATTATATCAGGACGTAAAATGAAAATAAATCTTCTGCCTGTATTGATAATGAATTTTCGCCTTTGCACTAAAATCACAGTTTCAATGGTTTGCTGTTCCAAGTGTTTTATTACCAATCAATCATCATCTCATCCTCAACAAAAACAAAACAACACTTTTCTGTTTTTTACACGTTTCATCAAACGTTTTTACGAAACCTTTTAAGACAATACTGAACTATTTATTTCCATCATTTAAAGTTGAATTCCCTTGAATCATTTTAAAAGCTTGTGGAAAAATCAAAAATCTTCTACAGCCCATCCGCACTGACTGAAAAAACATGGCGTACTACTTGACTGTAGACTAGCCTCTATTCTTAATCTACTTTGGCGGCTAGACGAAAATTGCATTCTGAACCGCGGCTATAAAAGTGAACGGAGAAGATGATGATGAAGGAGGAGAAGGAAACTGCCAGTTTTAACATATATTTCGCCCTATGGGGAAATATATAATAAGAACAAGTATTTGGCCGAACTGGGGAATATCCAGGTGGTGCATTCATAAAACAAATAGTAAAAGTCAACGAGGACTGATTGTTAACAAGGACAGACGTCAACCAGGACGTATACGATAAGTCAACAAGGACTATGACACCAAAGAACTGTCAACTACAACAGGATATGTCGTACTGCTGTCAACAAGGACAGACTAACTTAAACCTAGATATATTGCTGTCAACAAGGACAGACAAGCTTACGACTATAATTGTCAACAAGGACAGTATATCACTCACACGAACTGGTTGCTGTCCACAAGGACAGACTATAAACACACAAATATATTTCCTCCTACAATCGTCAACCAGGACGACCGGGCATTGTCAACAAGAGCAGACGCCCTAACAACTACTTAAGGCTTAGCAAATGCAAAAGCAAAAGACATCCGTTCTCTTCTAGAAACAAAATATATATACAACTGTCTC
This sequence comes from Turritopsis dohrnii, assembly GCA_027922465.2. Classification (NCBI taxonomy): domain Eukaryota; kingdom Metazoa; phylum Cnidaria; class Hydrozoa; order Anthoathecata; family Oceaniidae; genus Turritopsis; species Turritopsis dohrnii. The sequence continues at coordinate 47,643 of BQMF02000730.1, read as the reverse complement.
AGCGCATAAATACAACTATATTAACCATAATAAACACTAGATACGCAAAATATAAATACAAACCAAGATATACCATCATACATAAATAATAGACCTATTAACAAATACATGCAAGATAAAAACGCGATAAGAAAATCCTAAAGTACAATAACAACAAACTAAAGACAAAAACGGAAAGCAAAGAAAATAGGCCAAGAACCCAGGAAACCCAGGGCAGGGCAGGTGAAAATATATGACTGCCCTCGTGGTCGCTAATAAAAAACTGAGGCCATGTGCCTGACACCATGTGTATAAAAAACCTAACAACGTAAGCGTGCATGCTCCTATCGGCCAACGTCGACTTTGGTCTATAACGAAATGGCAGACTGAGCAGTAAAAGGCAGCGCGCAGCGAAAATTCCCGCCAGTTAATGGTTAAGTAAACTTAACCACCATAAATCAAGACTTTGAATTAACTTCACCCTATAAGGTTTCCCATGGTAAAACAAAAATGAGAAAATTTTTACAAAGTGAATCTTTTACAATAATTCGAACCCTGCATTGGTGCATCTAGACCCTGTTTACACTAGAATTTAATGCCAACTTTATTGGTGTTATTTCTTACTGACAATACATTTACCACTAGATCTTGAGAATGATTTCTTTATGTACAGTGTCAAACTATGAATGACAGTATGTTCCCATCTTCATGTTTTTCTTGACATAGGCAACTGCTTCTGGGAAAATCTGAATTGATCCCGGCAATCCTTGACTCATTGAGTAACATCAATTTCAAGGGTGACCTATTGGATCAGGTAAGGTGATTTTGTTTTTTTGGTGTAAGTTTTATTTTCAGTATAAGCTTTATTTTTGGTATAAGCTTCTTTGCTTTTTACCTCAATCAAAGTTTGTAGTTTTAAAAATAATTCTTAGATATGTTGATGATGTTGATATACTTAAAGGGAAATTAAGCCTTTATCAAAAACTTTTTATATTAGCTGCAGAAAGGTCTCATTGATCTTCTGTGATCATTAAAAATTATTTTAAATGATAATCATACTCAGTTTTTCGTTATTTAGTATCTAACAACGGACGCTATTGCAGTGCTCTGAGATGGAAATTTTGACGTCACAGCGCGATAGCTGTTTTTGTAAAGATTACATAAACTACAATATTTTGTTTTTGTTGATGAAAGTTATTAAGTTCTTCGTGATATAAAACCTTTATTAAAAAGTATTACGTTTTAGATTTATAGCAGGTATACGTGCGTAAGCGAGTTTTTAAACAAATGTGTATATTTTGGATGTATAAAAAAAGAAATCTTCGGTAATGACTGTTTTTATTTTTCTTGAATCGTTGCTGATAAACTTATTTTACATTTATGTTGATGAATGATAAATATTTTCGTGTGTATGTTGTTTTTCTACCTTTTCTTACATCTTTAGAACATAGACATAAAAAACATGCCATCATGTGCTGTCTATGATATTTCTGCAAATGAAATTCGCTCTATGACGTCATGATATTCATAACGAAAGCTGTAAAATGGCGATTTAACTAAGTTGTTTTTTTAGCAGTTTTTTTCATTTGGAATTCCTTTTATACATAAAAAAGTGTTCCTTTAGGATAAATGAAGTATTTCATGCTCAAAATCAGAAAAGAAATTTTAAGGCTTAATTTCCCTTTAACAGTTCATCTCAAAGTTTTTTAATTTCCATCATCATGCTGTAATAGGTTCGTGGTTCAGTCCTTCAAATCCTCAGCTCAGCACCTGTATCTGATTTACCAGTCATTGTAAAGTTTCTTCTCCATTCAGTAAATGATCAAAATGTAATTCAAGTGAGTTAACTATTATACTTTCACAATCATAGTCTTTGTAATGATAAAGCCCTGGATACTTATGTAAAACCGGAAGCTTCGGGTGAGTACATTTTGATGAATATAGTGTATTTTTCCATGATTATGTACAACGTTCTGATAAGCAAACTTTTACATGTAAATGTGTTTATAACTGAAAATTGTGATATTCATGGGACCAATGGGCTTGCTTTATTTCAGTTGATAAATGAAATCCGTGAGAAACTTGACTTCACAACAAAGGTGATACCAAATCATGCCTCCACTCCATTTCAAGGAAAACCATTAAGTAACAGGTATATCCGATAGCAATTAGCTTTTTTGTTTTGATCGATTACATTCTAGTCTGAACATGTAATTATTGGTGGCAGTTGATGATTTATTAGAGTTGTTTTGTATACTGAGGTATTCGCTGAAAATGATAAATTGTAGTTGGGTAAATCAATTTCTAGGGGACAATCGAGAACGATTGAGAATCACGATGTCATGATCTTTGAATCAATAAAATGTGGACTTCGGTTCCAGAAGTTACTCGGTGATTCATGGCTGAAGGTTGGAATGTTAAGGCTCTACTTAATATCATAAAGGTTACATAGATTTAATAAGCTTTTGATGTTTCTCTGTAGATAGAAGATTCTATAACTACTTCTAAAGATCAAAAGGTAATTTGAATCTTCCTGGAATTCATTCTCTCCTTGCTGAAAAATCACCTGCTGATATTTAAATTAAGAATTGAGACCACTTCTCTAAATTATCTTGGTCATGGGTTACAAGAAAAAAATTGTTGTCTGACACTGTTGGTTACGGTTTAAGGTTCTGGATGTGTATGTACTACTTGTCTTGTACCACGCAAAGAATAAACGTAAACAAATTGAAACCCTGATGCGTAATAAAATAAAAAATGGTGTGTTCTGTGAGGAGATGTTTACTGTTGCTGTGCGTTCATATCCTGAAGTAAGTTTCAGATTATTATTGTGACAAAATCTACTCATATTGTTTAAGTTTAAGCTTAAGTTTAAGCTTGAGAAAAGAAAAGAAAACTCTTTGTTTCAGATTTTGAGAATTATTTGAGTATATTTTCATTCATAACTTTTCAGCCAATCCTTGATCTCAAATTTTACAGTAGAATTATTTGCCTGTCTAAGAAATCTAAGCCCATATGTATGAATGTATGATACCTTCATGCAATGATACCTTCATGCAATGATACCTTCATGTTTTTGTTTCGATTCTTTTCGTACAGGTGTTTAGCGATTATCTGAACGAAATTATACTCCTTGCCGAAACGTTTTTACATTCACCAGAAATTGTAATTTCCAATTATGGTTGCAATTTATACAAACAAGCTTTTATCAATTTTGATACGTTTTCACAGCAGGTATTATTTTGTTGAAAATCTTTCACACTATTTGTGACATGAAAATTTGCATTTTATTCATAATTTTATTTCTATGCAATTGATTATATGCTCAATTTTAATTTGACGAGAAGTTCTCTCAAAGGTAGGTGGATGTTTTAGGTGCCTGACATAAGTAAACCACTATGAACACAGACGGTCCGACAAACAAAAATATTCTGAAGTAAATCAACTATTTTGTTGCCTAATTAATTTCTTTTAAATTTAAGGAAGGTTTTTTATATCAGAGAGAAGTAAACTTCCATGATGCTGACTGTTCCAAATTAAATTTTTGACTGGTTTTCTTGATTTATTCTTCATTGAACGTTGGTGAAAATAGTTGCAACTAAAACCGAAACGCTATTAAGCATTTTTTTATTTGAATTTACCGATCTCAAGTCCAATTTTTCTGTTACATTCAATGGGCACTTTAAGGGGAGTGTTACTGCACACTAAATCACAATTTTGCCCTATTTACCCTGAACCATCCGAAGACTTCACAGTAGAACTGGCTGGTAGCAGTACCACAATTGGCATGATGAACAGCAGATTAGCATAGGACTTAACTTGGCATGATGGACAGCAGATCAGCAACAAGACATCTCTTTGTTTATTGTTTGACACCAAGATTTTGTCATAATTTTAATTACAATCTTTACAATTTTTAGGAAGTAATTGGTGCTTTAGTTACACACATTGGTAGCGGTTATGGACCAGAAGTGGAAGCTGCTTTTTTAGTCCTAAGTTCATTAGTAGAGAAAGAAACAACGAAAATGATACCTTTCACCATTTTTCTTAAGGTACTGTTCTTATTGTTTAACTCCGAACCTGTTTCTCAAAATTGTAAACCTTCAACTACTTTTGCAATACGCCCTAACAGACAAGTAATGTATTTTATGTAATTCATAAAATAACATGATCTGACAATCTTTGAATATGAAATTCGTGAAGAAGAATAAGAAACATGTTTCTCTACAAAAACAATTGAACTTAAGAGGCATTGCTCAAATAGAGGGCAATTGAATCAGGGTTTTTTTTTACTAAGGACCATGTCCCATTTCTGGTTTAAGGACCCACAGTAGGCCCTGTGTTGCCTTGATTACTGTATTATGCACTTTCAGCTAATGACCTATAATCTTTATTATTCTGAGATTTCATGAATGACATTAATTTTCTTTTTGTAGGGAATTCTTGACTATATGGACAAGTTATCTATCTCGCAAACCCGCCTACTATTTTCAGCGATCAGCCAACTAACTGTCCATTCTTCTGATGGGGATAACATTGGAAATGATGACATGTGTCTTCTGATACAGAAACAGCTTTCCAGTCCCACTTTAAAGTATAAAAGGATTGGTATTGTTGGAGCAGCAATGATCATATCTACTATTGGGAAAAAGAGAGTCGATGCGTTAGACAGTACAAGTATCACACCAGAATACTATAATGAAGTAAAGAATTGATTTAGAGCGTGTTCATCTAATGAATTCTGAAAGGATTTCTAACTTTATTGGTTGAAGTCAAATTTTGAAAATAGAGTTTTGACTGCTAACTGTAATAATCTCATCTGGTTCGACATGTATGGCTTGTTTACATGTAACAATTTACAGAAGGGACCGATTAAGTAAACAATATTGGCAGGCATGATCTTAATGGGAATGTTGTGGCTTTCCTAATTAGCTCAGCGTTTTTATTAAAAGCATTTTATTGTTTTCAGTCAGAAAGTGTTGTTTGAGGTATTTAAATACTGTTTCATTTGAGGTGGTTAACCTGTTGCAATTGGTGCAGAGCAATGTCAAAAACAAGTCTGATGCTTCAACATTATTTTACGACGAGCTGGCAAATGTGGTTTGTGACGAAAACCTTGATGAAAAAGTTTTGGTGAGTATTAGTTATAAGAACTTTGAGACCTGGGCATTGGTAAGCGAAAGAGATTGATTTTTTTTTAATTAAAAGAAATGCTTGTAAAGAAAAAGAAAACAAACAATTTAAATCGAAATAAAGATCATCATTGTTTTGAGTCATCATGACATGAGTTAGCAGATCTTTACAACATTGTTGGTGATTAGTTCTTTACACATTCAGAAACATATTGCGAATGAGTGTATAATTTAATTATCTAATTATCTGAAATTTTTCACTGTGTAGAAGCATAATCCAACGAGAAACATTCACCTTTTATAATCCTGAAATTGAATGTGTTTTTTCAGATTTTTTACTATTTTTACTTTTTCAATTGGGTATACAAGTTTTACATTTCTGTTTATTCAAAACATTTTTCCAGCATACCCTCAAATTTGGTGCTTCAACTACATGTTCAATCACATGGACCAGACAAAAATGATAGACAAATACGTCAGACACATATGTCAGAAAAATACATCGAGCAAGTACGTCGGACAAATAGGTCAGACAATTACGACAGATAAATACGTCATAGTAAATTAAGTGTCTGCTGGAAAAAGTCCATGAATCTGATTCCCTAGGTTATAATGATAAGCTTATAATAAATCTTATCTATTTTGATTTTTCATTCCTACTTAATCTTTACCAAAATGAAAAGTGGATATGTAAAGTAGAATAATTTGTGTTTGACCAACATACCTATTGCTCTTCATGACTTTTTTACTCTTACTTTTTATTTTGTTGTCATACCTACTGCATCAAAAGTACAAAACTTCCCAATACATGACAAACTTGAAATTATTCAAGTCAGAAAGGACATGATGAAATTTATTTTGTCATTACTTTGTTATCTCTTGAACTTTAATGATAAAAAATAGTGTTGTTGAAAATGTCCAAAATGAAATTGGAGCAGTGTTAATATTGAGCATTTGTGACATTTTTGTGAAAGTATTTCAAATTCTACTCAGGGTTGGATTGGAGAAAGCATAATATCTGATTTTCAAGAAGAATATTTGGTTGATGTGGACACAGTCCAATTAAGGTAAGCTTCAAATAAACATTTCTTTAGCACTGAGCCCCAGTCCAGTTGTGTTGAGTGAGGTATGGCCGTTGTAGAAATATCAGCCTTTCAAAGATTTAAATGATGTCACATCCATCCAAGAAAAAATCATGTGTTTATTTATTCATGAATTGCTTACAAATTTTAAAAAGGTAGGTACAATGCAGTATTTTGCCTTTTGTTCACAATATTTTTTCTCCCTTTCAGCTCCGATAAACGAATACAGATGTGTTTCGATCTTGATGAACCAGAAGAGGGGGGAATCAGTGTTAATATACTTCCTTTGATGTTAGCTAACGTTGAAAGTGAGAAAGCTGGATCCAGGTATGGTAATGTTTGGGAACAGTACATTTAATTTCAAAAGCCTTTCATTGAATCAAAATCCATCAAAATCAGATTGTGACAAGTGCTACATTTATTGGCCTTCATAAGGGATAAGTGTTCATTTGAGCGTGTCAACATCATAAAGTTCTGAACCTGTTTTTTTTTTTTATTCATTTATTAGTAATTATTAGTTGTATGAGTGTTAAAACATTGATAATGGAAACAATGAATCAATGTTTTTTTGAATGAATAACAACAGTACAGCAATAACAACATCAAATCTACAACAGTGGAAAATAAAATAACATTTAGCCTTTCAATTCACAACTTCCAAACTTTACAATGTCCAGAATGTTGCAGCTGTCTGTCTGTTATCCCATTCGTTTACTTTATTTACTTTGTTTACTTTATTTAAAGTTATTTGTTTATTTTTCAGTTCTGGAGGCATGACTAGAAACTCTCTAACTGCTTTACCAGCGCAGTTTCGTTTGGTCAGGGTATGCGAGCAAAAGTTAAACAACGGAAGTTTGGAAGGGATTGATGCTCTGCTAGGTAAAATGTTTTGAGAATTTTATTTAAACTTTCAATCATCATTTTGGCCTTTGTAAGTAGTAATGACTTTGTCAGCTTAGTGATTCCTAAAACATGACTATTTATTTACGAGATAAACAGTTGCATTAGTGAGGAGGATTGATATGATTGACATGATGGCCATAAGTTCCATACCTACTACCTGATGCTTTGAATGCCACACAGCGATTAAATGTTTTGAGTCACTTTTTTTCTTTTTTCTGTGATCAGGTTGTCCGTTGGTTCTATACAGTGAAGACACTTTGAATGACACCACAATGATGGCAGAGAGTGAACGTTTCCTTGTGTGTCAATCACTAATACATGCTATTAACTGGATCAGAGAGGTGTGGCTTTGAAAATAATGAAACTTTTTGGAGGTTTTGAAAGCCTTAATGAATTCTTCTACTTTCCCTATGCTGTAAGCTTTTGTCACGTAAAATGAAATTTTGATATAGTCTCACTCTTTAAAATAAAAATTTGAGTTTTTATGTATTACTCTTGGGATTGTAATACTTACTTAAAACTTGCGGGTATAAAAAGCAGTGCGTTGTTGCAGTCTGTAATACATTACACTGGTTGGGCTCACTTTTCCATATCAGGGTTTGAATGCTTTCACCGAAGAACATGCTGATACCGACACAAGAGGGAAGATACTAGCAAGGATAAAGACAATGGTCAGTCTAAGTAATTCCCTGGAGAAATGTTTAAAGAGTAAGTTTATCTTGACTTTCTTATTTCATAGTGGTTAAAATGAAACGATTTCACAATAATGCTCAACCGGCTTCTGTGAAAGAATGAGTATCATGTCAAACTATGAGATTGATTGAAGTCACCATATTTATCTCTTAGGAGATCTCATACTATCTAGCATTTTGAAAAGTAAAATAAAGTAATTTCACATTTTAGTTACGAAAAATTTCAATATGCCGATTGCTGATTTCAGTATAGACGATGCTCTGTTAGCTGGAATCAAACCATTGAAAACACAGTTAGAAGGAAAGCAACAGAAACGAAGGTTCGTAATTAAAAAACATTCTACCTATTACACAGGAAAATAAACTATACATTTGATACTTCATTATTTCTGCGTTGGATAACAAGTTTTTGTTCTTGCTTACTACTTCATTCTCTGAAACAAAAGATAGCCAACAAAGACGGCATGATTCGCTGCCCATGAACAAATTTTTAATATTGTTCATGGTTGGCGAATAAGTTTGGGCAAACTTTTTGTGGACAGGGTTTCTATTACATCACCAAAATCTTTGAATCACTGCAACAGTTGGTCAGCAAAATGATCCCATACATTTTTTTGATCAGCTTTTCGAGCTCTACAACTTGGTTACACTTTCTGTTGCCGATTTCTTAACTTTATTTTGTGTGAACTCAACACAGGCTAAACATGGGTGGCAAACACTGCCGTTTTTGCATTGAGTAATAAAATAATTTATCAAATGATTGTGTAAAATAGATTAAATTTTGCAAATTGTATCTTTTTTCAAGTCAAAAGTGTGACATGCTTTTGATCGCATGGCCACATGATTTTCATGTCCTTTCCTGTCTCTACTGTTTTAAAATTTTACCGTCTTGTGTTTATTTATGAATATTTTTATTTTAGTGTAAACAAACAAAAAAAGAAGTTGACTAATTCTTCCGAAGTGACGACAGAAGTGACGACAGAAGTAGGAGAAGATAGAAGTTCTGATAAAGTAAGTTTTGAGAAGAAATTGGTTCCACTAAACGAAAGTTCCACTTATCTGGAGTTCCACTTATCGAAAGTAGACTGTAAGAAAAAATAAAAAGTAAAAAGTTCTAAACAAGAACCAGAGAATATAAAAAAAAAATCAATTTGTATTAACTGATATTTAGGAAGATGGCGAAGAGACTTGCTTGGAGTCAGATACTGGTGAATGTCAACTTTCTCTGGTTCAGTTTCCAGCATCATTCAGGTACCTTTTTAAAAATTGTCTGAGTTTGTATATACCATATTTCCTCTAATAAACGCCGCACTAAACATTTATAATAAACGCTGCTCTCTGATAAACGCCGCCTTCTAATAAACGCCACATCTAGAAAAGCGCCGTTTTTTAGAAACAGGCGAAACAAGAAATATTTTACAAAGTTTAACAGCTTTATTTGCCTTCTATCAACAGTTCTTCCACGTTTGGATAAAATTTTAATTGATATGCAATTATTTGTGCAGGAAAGTTGTGTGTAATGAGAAGATATTCTTTTGTTTAAAACAAAACGCCGTGCCGTTTATTAGATAAAATACGGTATATGTTCGACTATAGCTGCAAGCCTTTGAAAGAGTTTCCTGAGTATAATTATGAATTCAGATGTAATGTGATAATGATGAAGCCTCACTTTCATGTTTCCATTGTTGTTTCAGGGAGTTTGACTTAAATATATTTTATTCACTATCTTATGGAAGTGTTAATAAATCGTACACAGATACTCAAATGAATAAAAAAGTACGTCACTCTTCATTGTTTTATTTTTTTCTTTGTTTCATTCTTGTGTTTACCTTTCGTTTTTATTTTTCCCATTATTATGAAATTTTACCAATGACAATGTTTTTAAAGGATCAACTTCTGTTGCACTCATGTATCTTTTCCTGAATGGTTTGGTTTCGACATTTCCTGGTAGAATTTCCAGGTGCTTTCCAAAAAAACGAATAATTATAAAAGGTTTGTAAGGCTGTCCAAGGGTTCTGATCATAAGACCTCTTAACTCTATCAATTTCTATCTACAGGTTTCTAACCTGCTAAGTTTGTGAGCCAAACCTTTTGTTAACATTTATTTTTGCAACGGTTTTGAGAGAGCGATTGGTATCTGAAGGGATTGTCAAGTACAGTGGTAACTGCCATGGTAACAGTTTCTACAGTGACTTTAAATAGTTTAGGACCTCCTCTACACGGTGTTGATCGATAACAATCATTACAGAATTATTGAAACTAACCTAGGTAAATCAATAAGTAAATTGATAATTAGAAGCTGTTAACTGAAAAGTCACCTAGACAGAAATTTATAAAATCTATTGTAATATCTCCATTGATATATAAGCTATTAATAAATTGATGTAGACTTGGATTTCTGTTTTACAGGGAAAAGAAGAGATAAAGTTGACTTCAAGTGAGATCCAGTTTCTTCTGTCGGATCTTATCCGTAAACTGGATCATGCTCTCACTGATAGCAGGAAGAGAACGTTCTTAAAGGTACTGTCTCATTGGCTTTAAAGCCACTTTGTTTTGTAGCTATTAGCAATGAAAAACACCTTTAATGTGCTTTGTACACAACCAGGGCGTTATTTTGGCTCCACCCCTCTCTTTAGATGCCACCTTTCATGTTTGAGATATGTTTTATGTAAAATAATGTTTGAGTGGAAATGTTTTTCTTTGAAGAAAGGTTTCTTGACATAACGATTCCAATCCAGTAATTAATTCCTTTTATGTTGCTCTGCAGATTCTCATGACTGTTCATAATTTCTTCGATAAGACCATCTCACTTGATCAGATAATTTTCTCATTATGCCTCCATGTTTGTACGCTTCAATTCAGAAAATTTCTTCTGACAGACTTGTTTTGTGTTACGTTGTTTCCATGGTAATCATTTAATATATACAAGTTGTTCAAGTGAAAAACAACTTCAAGTACTTACTAACTTAAAAGCGACATCTGTACTTAGTTTGAATGTGACATGAACTCAGCAAATGTATTTTTGGCAGTACAGTTCTTTATTGCTTGAATATGGATTGAATGAACAAACCATTCATGATAAATAATATTAGCCAGATTATTTATCTCGGTTATCCAGATTATTTATCTTGGTTATCCAGATTACACCTGGTATTTTGTCGCCTGGGTAATAGGGTTACTATATTGTTATGACTTATGGAATTTTATAGGAGAGACAAACACCTTTTCTGTTGATGGTCTTTCCATCTTTGATATTCAGCGATATTCAAAGCCTGTTCTTTTTGCCTACTTCTCATTCCACATATATTTTAAAAGAAATCCGTTTTTACTTTTCAGCAATCTGTTACTAAACTGATCGGGTTTTCACATCTTCCAAAACCTGTAGAAGTTCTACAGTTCATGCTAAAGATTGTTCCTGCGCTGTCCACCATCTACCTGCAGTGTGTGTCACATTTTAAGGTCAGATATGTTTTGGTTCTTTACTTCCTATCAACATAAAGTTCACCTCCAACTAAAATCCCCATGACCATGATTAACATAAAGTTCACCTCCAACTAAAATCCCCATGACCATGATTAACATAAAGTTCACCTCCAACTAAAATCCCCATGACCATGATCAACATAAAGTTCACCTCCAACTAAAATCCCCATGACCATGATTAACATAAAGTTCACCTCCAACTAAAATCCCCATGACCATGATCAACATAAAGTTCACCTCCAACTAAAATCCCCATGACCATGATTAACATAAAGTTCACCTCCAACTAAAATCCCCATGACCATGATCAACATAAAGTTCACCTCCAACTAAAATCCCCATGACGACCATGATTAACATAAAGTTCACCTCCAACTAAAATCCCCATGACGACCATGATTAACATAAAGTTCACCTCCAACTAAAATCCCCATGACGACCATGATTAATTCTTTCAATGCTTTTTACTTGTATGCTCTCAAGTCTAACTTTGTGAATTATTATTATTATTATTATGGAGCTGTCCTGGGTAAAGGAATAATCTCTTTACTCAACTGAACGATCCTTTAGGTGTCTGCCAACTCGGAAAATGTCTCCTGAAAATACGAATGATAATCTGTTAATGTTTGTTTTCTTTTTAGAGTGTAAACGAGGACAATGATGGAATTCTTGATTGCGAGGCATTATGTTCAAATGAATCGAAAGAATTGCTTGTACTGTATGACATGCTCATCAACATAATGTTGCAGTGTTTGCAATGGTAACCATGGCAATCATTTTGTTTTTCTCATAAACACTATAAAAAAGGCGCTGTAAAGTCATGTTTGGCTTTACTTTTTATACCGTTTGAACTATAAGGCATGAAATTTAGGGATGGTTTGTACCGTGATGTAAACCGAGCCTTACTGATAAGTCTCCTGACACTTCTGGTGAAACATTTAAGTGGCAAAGACGTTGGTTCGCAGCTTCATTCACTCATACAGTAAGTCACCTGTTGAACGTTGATTGTTACAAACTATTTGGACATCTATCTCACTAACCTGCTTCGGTGATATGATACTACCACAGATATGTTTAGAATTAAGTCCTAACTTGCAAAACAGTGTGTGGTATTCTGTGATGGTTTTTAAAGTTATTATAGTGCAGTATATGATTGTAACTAGTACAGATCTAGTGGGTCTAGAGGGTTTTCGCAACTTGCGGGGAAGGCCATTAACGCTATTTGTGAATCTATATATTAATAGCCGATTCTCTGTTTGTTTGTTTGTTTGTTTGTAAGTCACGCAAAATGGTAGATTAAGTTGTGAACGAAATTATTTCTTTTGTGTGCGACGTGAGTTCGAAGCAAATACATTGCAACCCCAATCAAACGTGACTTTTTTTTGGCTGATGAACTAATAAGAATAACGTTTTGTTTTTATCATTATTGTTAGTTTTATATTCCACATTGACTTGGCTTTGAAAACAGTACATCAACTAAATACAAAGAAACTAACTGATTAAACATTTTGGACTAAAAGCAGCAGTGGTTTGCCACTAACTCTTGCCTGACTGTCTGAGACGGGTGAACTTTTTTTTGAGCAATCAAAATGTTTAAAAACCGATAGGTAAAAAAGAGTGTCATATCAAAACAAAATGTGTGTTTTTTTTTGCTTTTCTTTTAATAAATTAATTTCTTCTTTTAATTGTTAAGCGTCCTGATCGAACATTTTTTTATTCTATTTATTCATTTAGCACGTGTCTTTTCTCTCTCCTCCGTGTGAACTTTTTAAGAAGAGATACCATTTCCCCCCGTAACTTTTTTAAAACAAAAGCTAATAAAAAGTTGAAGTTTTCTCTCTCTACGTTTTGAGTGTATTGTTACACCGATAAAAGATTGGTTTTACCAGAGGTTGTGACTTCGAATCTGCTTCTGGTTGAGCACAAGTTGTACGAGCCGTTTATAAGGAAATTTGACGTTTATTGATAGAGTGATACAGAGCAATGGGATTATCTGAATGTTTTTCTTTTACACATTTTTTTTTATAAGAATTACATAAATCGAAATGAGCCTCATGATTCTTAAAAATTTTCATTTTTGAGCCTTAAAATATTCTTAAGTGATTCTTAAATTTTAAAAAAAGAGCAAGAAGATTTTTTTTTAATTAATGGTCTTCCCTTGAAGTAGTCTCAAACGTTCGAAAATTAGAATAAAGAACAAAAAGCTTCTTTCGAACATATTCATTCGAAAGGAAAATTCGAAAGCTCGAAAATGGTAATGCCTGATTTACACTGTAGATAAATAAAATGGAAAGTTGAAAAACTCTAACTGAAGAAAAAATTTTTGAGACTCAGCATTATTCTTAAAGATTCTTAAAATTTTGCAAATTTGAGCCTTGTGTATGGTTAGATTGCTAACACTCTCCTACACAAACTGCAACTACCCTTTAGATCCACTGCTGTAGCATTAGCCCTAACAGCTGTACTCGAAGGTATTCAACACTAAAACGTGTCCTAGCTGCCTTCCACCTTTCCGTCATTCTGTCATTGTTTTGTTGTTGCTGTTGTTGTTTTTAGAGAAATGTTTGTTTGTCTCACTGATGCAAACGACATTTTACCTAACATTCGGATAGCAGTAAAGATAATCAAGATTTTACTGGCGTTAAAGAAACATAGTGACGATGATACATGGAACCAATCAGAAATAAGTATTTGTTTGTTTGTTTGTTTGTTTGTTTGTTTGTTTGTTTGTTTGTTTGTTTGTTTGTATACTCATTTATGTTTTGGTTTGTTTTTTCTTATCATGTTAGAATGAAAATTTTTAAGTGTTCTAATTACTTTAGAACATTGTTAAGTTGTCAAAAATTTAAAATGCTCTGAGAAGTGATAGACCTGGGTTTTTTACGCACGAAAATGTAAATTGTACCGGGTGCACCAGAAAAAACTCCGGACGTTTGAAGAGATATAACGTGAAGTAGAAAACATATTTTTCAAAAAAACATTTTTTTAAACGTGTAGAGGAAAGATTGAAAAAAATTTTCCTTTTTAAATTATTACTTTTGGTTAAGTCGATGAAAAGTTATTAAAAGAAAACTAAAAAAGCAATTTTCAAAAAAGTGCAAAAAAACGCTAAAAATGGCTTACAAAAGTCCATCAATGAATCTGTAATAATATAGTGCAAGTGCACGAGATTTATGAACTTTTTTACTATAAATGATGATAGTAAAGAAGAATATTCATTCCCGAGGGCTTTCGCTAGAAACATGATTTCAAAACGTTTCAAATATTTTCTCCTTGTGAGAACATTTTTTACAGAAATATTGATGTATTTTTTTCAAGATGCCTCGTTTAACATTAGATCAACGCGTTTGGATATGTATCGAATTTTCAAAATGTAACAATGCACGTGAGGTTATTAGACGTTGGGTGAACCGTTGGCCAAACGATCGTCCTCCAACCGATAAAACAGTTAAACAAACATTTCTTAAGTTTGAAGCAGAAGCTACTTGTCACAACCTAAACAAGGGTCGAAGTGGCAGGGCACGTACAGTGAGAACTGCTAGAAACATCAATAATGTTAGAACATCACTCCAACAAGACGGTATTCGGACATCGAGAAGAAATGGATTAAACTTATCCCCTTCCTCATTCCTACGTATTACGAGAGAGTTAAAATTTCATCCATACGTTTTAGTGAAGAAGCAGCGATTGAAAGATGGTGACTCAGCTCGACGACTAGCTTTTTGCAACTGGTTCCAAAATAGTTTGAACAACCAAAATTTTTTACAGAACTTGATCATATCTGACGAGGCTATTTTTAGTCTGATTTCAGATGTTAATTCAAAAAATGTTATTTATTACTCTCCTTATGGACAAGGTCATCCACCAGACAACTATATTGAATTTGAGCAAGGTGCTGATCAAATAATGGTGTGGATGGGCCTGACTGGTACAGGACAGGTGCTAGGTCCTCACTTTGTTCGTAACCGACTTGATACGCGTGAATATTTACGAATTGTTAGGTACCATGTAGTGCAGGGTGATTTTAGGAGGTTAAATATCAACAGAGCAACAACTTGGTGGGTCCAGGATGGGGCTCCTGCTCACACCAGCAATGCAACAATAAGGTACCTTCAAGGACAGTTCCCAGGTAAAGTAGTGAGTAAACAAGGTGATGCTCCATGGCCTCCAGGATCTCCAGACTTGACAGTTTATGACTTTTTCTTGTGGGGCTATTTAAAACATCAAATTTGGACACAGCCCCAAAACCATCTGCCTCAAAATATCAGAGATCTGAAAATAGCCCTACAAAATGCATCGAATAATTTGGATCCAGCTATGATAAGAAATGCATTTAATGGTATGGTAAATCGTGTAAACAAGTGTATTTTAATAAATGGAAATACATTTGCAGATGAATAAAAATTATGTTGTTCTTTATTGTTGTTTTTCACTTACTTCTCCATGTCGCTATTTTGTTAGCCATTTTTAGCGTTTTTTTGCACTTTTTTGAAAATTGCTTTTTTAGTTTTCTTTTAATAACTTTTCATCGACTTAACCAAAAGTAATAATTTAAAAAGGAAAATTTTTTTCAATCTTTCCTCTACACGTTTAAAAAATGTTTTTTTGAAAAATATGTTTTCTACTTCACGTAATATCTCTTCAAACGTCCGGAGTTTTTTCTGGTGCACCCGGTAGGATGACGAATGGATTCTGTGATTGATGTTATAGAACATTTGACGGCGTCACGGCCTTTGTCCTAAAAAATCATCAAAATAGTGATGAGTAGCAGCGAGATATTTTCTCGTAAACATGGCGTTCTTTTGCTGCAATGCAGTGGTTTCACTTGAAGGTGAAGGAATTACGATCACAAAAAATGGCTTGACTCGAAAAAGTTTGCTCATCAGAAATGATGATGTTCTAGCGGTTATGTTCTAGCGATTATGTTCTGGGGGTTATGTTCTAGCGATTATGTTCTGGCGTTTATGTTCTAGCGGTTATGTTCTAGCGGTTATGTTCTAGCGATTATGTTGTGGTTATTCACATCTAGTAGTTTCCCGAAGTACATGAATGAATCATTTTCGTTCATTTTTTCCTAAAAACAAGTTACAATAGAATTTCGGAAGATCAAAGCAACGAAACCAACCATGTAACCTTCTGTTCAGACCTCGAAACGTTAGGAATGAGCTCTACCTTTCATCATCATGTTAGCATTCAAAAAGCATAATAATTGCGCCCTTTCTATCGCTTAAATGGGCTGTTTTCCATAATTCTGGCTCTGATATCACTATGATTTAGATAGTTCTGGTTCTGATATCACTATGATTTAGATAGTTCTGGTTCTGATATCACTATGATTTAGATGATATTTTACTGAAGTTCTTACAACGTACGTGGATGAGTAATGGCGGAAAAGATAAAGGCACTGCTTTCAATGAACACTACTCATTTTTAATGAGGTATGACGTTCACGACATCGACACTCCGGCATTTACTTTTTAACTTCAGAAAAGTCGAGTGCTGTCTGAATGCTGCTCTAACATATACTAAAAGCATGAAAATGGTTTACATAATCTGTTCTACATTACATCATCAAAGATTTTCCTCTTACAACGTTTGCGACCTTTGATTTCACGTGTGACCACACTAATACCAAATTAACCTTATCTTACTTCCACTGTGCGTGAAAAAGCGAAACACTATAAAAAGTCTTAAGAGCTTCAGCGAGAAAAAAACATATTTGACTGTTTAGTTTGTCATATCACTTCTACCTAGGATGCTGGTTTAAATTTTCTTGCTGCTTCCCTTCCATTCTTGAAATATAAAGTGTTATTTTCCTTCAAACACATTATCAAATAAAAATCACAATCGTATCGCACAAGTACAAAAAGATCAATTCTCACGTCACATAACAGATATTATTGAAATATTGAGCCTCAGCACTACCGTCCCCATCCACCCCGACTAAATTGGCTCGTATTAAACATGCTAACTTTGCCCTTACATATTTTAGACAGAACACTGCATATTTAACATGATTCTAATTATGCAATTATTATCTTTTTTATTTTCACAGAAACTACATCAGTCTGTCAAAGGATCCTCTATCAGTACTGGAATCCCTATGCAAGGGACCAATCAGTGACCTAGTTCAAAATGGAAAGAAAAATGACGAGGGAACTGACAATTATCCTTGTCTAACCAAGTAACTAAGTTGATATCACCATTGTTTCCTAAAGTCGGATCTACACTAAGCCTGAAAATACTATACTCCGCCTATTTTGATTAGCCAATCAATTTGCAGTAAATGTATTGTCTAGAAGTTGTAACACTCAGTGGAGGTGCGGTCAAACAAGCTGCAACTATCATCTTTCATATTCATAATTTACAGGACCTCATTTCCTGCAGTCTATCGCTGTTTGTATGATGAGCTGATATCTTCACTGAAGAACCAAACGTTAAACATCTCTAAGAAGATCACAGATGATACGGTAAACATCATTCTTTAAAATGAAGTTTTAACACTGGTAACGAGGTTGCATTCATTTGATGCAGAGGTTAAAAGAACTTATAGGTGGCTGCAGTTCAGTACTGGTCGCAAGAGACTCAAGATCGATAACATTATCTAGATTAACGTCCATTTTTTTTCAGGTGATTGTTGGACATCTTGAAATCATCCAGAAATCCATGCAGATCTTTCAAATCTTGAACAGCACTTCCAAGGTACAGTTGAAATCGGGAAAAACGGATTCAAGTCGTGAGAACAGGATACATTGATAATCATTCTGAATGACTGTGACGTCACGTGACACTCCCTAGCCAATCACGTGACTTTCGTTACTTTGAACTTTTTTCTTCTTGTTTATTAGGAGATGGTATCAAGAACTGCACTTCTTATATCTTTGAAAGTAAGTTGGTTTGTGGCTAGTGTGTGGAGAGATCTCTTAAACGAGAACTAACTAACAAGTTGGGCTTATTTTGTTCATTAATACCTGAAGATGAACTGTGAGAAGTTTCATGAATTCATTTGATTTAGTTCTTGAGATATATACAATTAAAGAGCTCAAACGGTCGTCGCCATGATAGATTCTAAAGAGGCATCCTGTTCATTAATTTTTAAACGTTGTGACGTATTTATGCGATCACCATTTCGTGAGTGAGAACAGAAATATATAAACGTATCTCTTTACATATCTCTGGTGAGAGAAACAAAAAGAGGATACGTAAAATTATTAATGCCTTTTATGACAAGCGAAGAAATGACGGCACTGGACAGACAATATGAACACACAGTTTTTATGATAAAAGTGCTGATGTAAGCATGCCTCAGAATCCAGAAAATAAAATGTCTATGAAAGATGACGTCATTCGTTTATTGCAAATAGTTTTTATGTGTTTATGGAATGAGTATTCCGAACCATGTACGTACTATCTTTCAGCTTGCCCGTGCATACTTGGAAATTTTTCTTAAATCGGCCATGCCACTGTTAGATCGAACATTACGCAGTCACAAGGTAAGTCCTCTCGCATGGTATGCTGGGAAATACCTTTCTCAATAGACCTTTCCCAACTTGCTGTCTAAGCATCGAGTTATTGATAGTTCATCTTAACATCATCGGAAAGCTTACACAGGAAGGTTCCTTCATGTAAGATGGCCGTTTTGATTGGTTTAGGTGTTTCTGCGATCACGTTTACAGCAAGCAATCGGGAAATCGGGATTTCACTGTCGGTGTTTTCTAGTAGACTTTCTAATTCTTAATACAAATTTTAGAATTTAGTCCACGGTATTTTAAAAAGTGCTCAACAAAGTACTCGCTCACTCCAACACCTCTGTGGTCATTCGAAAATTTCTAAGGATGTTTCTATGACAACGCATGTCCCAGCCTTAAAGAAATGCCTGGAAACATTTGTATTTCGTGTCAAGGTATGGGATTTTATATTGGTGTTCTAGCTACATGGTGTTATTATATTCCCACGTACTTTTCTTCGTTATTTGTTCGTTTGTTTGTTTTGCAATGTGTATTCCTGTCTTTAGTATTTCGTGCTGAGTTTGTTACATGCTCAGCGTATCAAAAGATTTATGAGTCATCTATGATTTTCTTGATTTAACTGTTTTAAAATGCAAAAATTTAAGATCTAAAATGTCAAGGACGCTCTTACATAGACAGACAGAACCGAAAGATATAGATTTTAGATTATAGAACTTAAAATTTTCAACGTTTTTTATCAAACGTTTTACGAGTCAAATTAAGATGGATTTACCAAACAAAGTCATGGGATCGATAAGTCGACTTTGATTGGTTAATCAAATTTAATTCTGTACCAGGCTTTATTATCAG
This sequence comes from Turritopsis dohrnii, assembly GCA_027922465.2. Taxonomy (NCBI): domain Eukaryota; kingdom Metazoa; phylum Cnidaria; class Hydrozoa; order Anthoathecata; family Oceaniidae; genus Turritopsis; species Turritopsis dohrnii. Next base: position 28,054 of record BQMF02000730.1, on the reverse strand, counting down.
TAACCTCAGAAAGGATTTCAAATCTTTTCTTGTATAATATTTCCTTGCATATTTCGATATTGATGTGACGTTTGTAATGGTTTTGTCAGAAATTATTCATGAAGGAATCTACAAACTGCTACGAATTTATGGTTTTATGTGAACAAGACATGATTTTTATGCATTCAGTTTATTATGTTTTCTAGAACACTCCTTCGTGGATGTCTTAATAGTGTAATCAAGTGCATATTATATTTTGAATGTATGACTTGCTTATGACTTCCTTTTGACTTCCTTAGGCGATGCTGGCATACAATCATTGTGATTCCGCTTTCTGGCTCGGAAATTTGAAAAATCGTGATCTGCGTGGCAACGAAATTCTTTCTCAAGTGGAAGCTACCAATGTCTCCAGTGGCAACAATTCTGACGAGGTTTGTGGCGAATTTTTTCTGTAGATGCAAAAAGTGACATAATTCGTGTCTATTAGCACACGAAATCATTTGCAATAGTGAATATGTAACATCTTCGACCTTATGGAATTTCTGTATAGGGTCGAATCTCTTTCGTTCTATTCACATATTTCACATTTCCTTCTTTCCGTCTTATCTTTTATTTAACGTCGACCTAGTTTACATTTAAAAACTAATCTACATCGGCAGTAAAAATAAATAAATAAATAAATAAAAAAACTAAAAAACATAAATATCTTAGACCTGGGACAAAGTCAAAGTCGTTCATCGTAAATGAATGTTGGTATTTTAAACTCTCCATATATCGAACCTCTCATTGATAGTTCAAGTTGCCTTATCAAAACATCTCAGTGTATCAAAACTTCTTGCTGCAAACCTTATGAATTTCTTTTGAATGCGCGAGTCCATATGCAATTTGTGTCTCATTTTCATCGAGAAATTGTCATTCAAACAAACGAGTGGTCACATGATTCGCCGTCATTTCTCATCAACTTTTGGTACTGGACCAAAAAATCATAAGATCACATGCATGTCATAGTTACTTTAAAAAAACGATAAAAGCTTAAGTAAGAAGGTCTGAGAGTAATTCTCATAGTGTTGTATGTTTTTCATGAAGAACTTCTGCAATCTTACTTTAGGAGGAAGAACAAAGTCATTCAGTTATGGAAGAAGATGAACCTGAGGAATGCAGTGAAAGTTTTTGAAACATACGTCTTACAAAGGGACTGGGATGAGCTGTTCCTTCCTGGGTACTAACTTGTAACAACGCGAACATCAAGCATGTCCATATTCACTCGACCTACATAGATCTGAACGTGGAACACATCAATTGTTTTCCAAACAAAGATTTGATTTGAAAACTTCTACAGAAACAAGGAGATTATGTCATTGATCACGTGACTACTTTCTATTCATTATTGATTGGTTAATATACCAAATCTCGATCAGACTAATTAGTAACACAAACTCACAGAAAAAGTAAGTGTTCACGCATGCGTATATGTGTTAGTGTGTTTGTACTTAATGTGCATAAAATAAAATCGCTAATTACGAAAAATGCTCACTTTTTTTCGCTTTATTCGAATATTTACTTATTCGTGATTCGACAACCTCGATAAGAATGGCGTTATTCGTGATTCGAAGACTTTGATAAGAATGGCGTTATTCGTGATTCGACGACTTCGATAAGAATGGCGTTTTTCGTGATTCGACGACTTCAATAAGAATGGCGTTATTCGTGATTCGACGACTTCGATAAGAATGGCGTTATTCGTGATTCGACGACTTCGATAAGAATGGCGTTATTCGTGATTCGACGACTTCGATAAGAATGGCGTTATTCGTGATTCGACGACTTCGATAAGAATGGCGTTATTCGTGATTCGACGACTTCGATAAGAATGGCGTTTGGTGAAAGGGTGCTATGTCATTATACACGATTATGACTTGTAAAATTTGTTTATACGTTGAAGATGAAAAACAACAAAAGCTAAAGTAATTTTTTCCCAAATCAGAAACACCATATTTTTATACAAATGTGATTGGTTAATGAATTTCAACAGAAAAATATGATTGGCTGATGAATTTTAAATTCGAACTGATCAAATGATCGGTATTATGTCGGTTGCTCTAAAAAACAACATTGATTTACGTTTTTCTGTTGGTTTTCTTGAATGTTTTCGGCATTTTCGTAAATGATCAATTATTTCTGTATGTTTAAAGAAGGTTATGTTAGGCATGATGCTGAGGTGTGACATCCACACTGCTTATCACGTTCATATGAAGTGGAAATGAAATTCTAATCTGATATAGTATTCAATTTATGCTCGCGTGGCCTGATGGGAATTGTTTTGTCATACTTGGAGGTAAGTTTAAATTTCCATCGATTCCCACTTCAAGGAAATCATGGACTTGCTGTTATCGTAATTCAGCGTTTGAACATTGTAAAGATTAACGTCAACTTTAACGTCATAACTCCCGCCATCCCCTAACGGTCAACGTCATTTGTGAACAATGCCTTTCTAATAAATCGTAATAGTATCACATCGGATCTCCTCGCATTTTCACGTAATTAAATTTAAATTTGAACGATCCGAAATTAATAATCTACATTCCCGGATAAAAATATGTGGCAAAAGGGATCAATCAGTTGTGCTGTATATCTGAGGACAGCCACAAAGCCTGTTCAACATTGATGTTCGTAACAATTCAAACTAAAAGTTTTGCATCTATGTTTGTTCAGGGTGATATTTTGTTTTATCACGTTTAGAAGTTCAAGATGTTGCATGTGGGACTTTGTCTACTTTGTATTCATGTTTATATTTGCGGAGCCATTCATGGTATAGCAAGGAGCAGATTTAACATAGCTACCAAAAACATGGTATATAAGCGGGCTCCAATTCAAAGACCGCTGGCTATCACACCAGCGTTTACTTTAAGCAAAAGACTCTCTAAACTGTCTAAACGTCAATTAACCACACGTCAGCCGTCATCAAGAAGACCGTTCACGACGCGTCGGCCACTTTTGTCTACATTACGCGTTTTACGTGCCTCGACTAGACAACCAACAACCAGACATGGAACATCGAGGCAACCGACAACAGTACGTGCACCAATAACATTAGCTCATATCACGACTCGCTTACCCAGAACAAACTATCATTCCTTACACTATGTTCCACAGCCAGTAAAACCAGAAAAGATCATATTTGATGTGTTCGAGACTTTCACACCGGTCCATCCTGTCCATCCGGTTCACCCCGTACATCCGAAGATAAAAGTAGTTACCGGACCAACTCCTTTACCGGTCAAACTTGGTCCCGAACCGGTTGCTCCGTGCATTCCACCATGCAAACCGCCAGTCATCCCAGATCCAGTGCCACCGAAAGCGCCACAAATGCTGCCACCACTGGAGGTACCCTGCTGCTGTGATTGTTGTTGTGGTTGTTCTCCCAACTGTTGTCCGTGTTCAAATTGCACCCAAACACCATCTTGTATAAACTGTCCTTGGACTGACTGGACCGTACAACCATGTCCGAGTTGTCAAAACACTCAAGCAAAAACACTCAGTTGTTATCCATGCTGTAGTTCTCCGGTTAGTTGCGGTTCCTGTACTGGCTGCAACTGCGCAGACTGCCCATCGAAATGTTGTACCGCTTGTGGCAAACACATATCAAGGAAGCAAATAGGTTCTGCCACGAAAAATCCCATTGCTAGCGCAACAAACAATCGGGAGATGCCAGCTCCGATTGTTAAACTACCGAAACATCCGGATATTCCGGAAATGCCACCACACCCGGAGTTTCGGAACGTCTGATAAATAACACGTTCTCAAGACGTTCTATAAATGGCTGGAAGTACGAAATGGATTTCGAATCCGATAAATTCTGTTGTTGTTTAACAATAAATCGTAAACTATCACCGATGATGAGCGATTAATACGCTGAAAATTTAACAAAACGAAAACAGATATACTATGAATGAGGAGTACATATGAAACCATTTCAATAAATAGCTCTTCGCCATGGTGATCATTAGACGACTAAGTTAATAGAAGCAGTTTATTTTTAACAATCATATTGACAAGGAGACTGCTTCAGCAGAAACGCCACAGAGAGAAGACCTTTATCCTGGAGATTTTACTAAGATTTTAATGCCCTGTAAATATTATGTGTTATATATACCATTATTAAAGTATTTTCAGCAGAGTGAAAACTGACAATAGCATGCCATTACAAAACCTATATGTTATATAATATATATACGCTGTATTATGAAAGTTTGGATTGGTGGAATGTACCTTTTTTCCCCTCAAAGTTTCGGAATTTTTCCTTTCAAGATAGAAAATTTTAAAAACATTTTTATAAGTGCAACCCAATTACTTTCGGGGGCGTTAACTTTCACGTGTCAAAAAAAAACAGCAAATGTGAAATTTGAAAAGAGATGACTATTATCAGATTACCTAACATAGTTATTCAGTATTGGATCTCTCTTGAAAAGGATCGATCGATGGCATTTTGCCGGAACTTAGAACTCAACGGCACAAACATTCGCGCAAAGGGGCCAAAAAACGCGCAAGTTTCTGCACCTAAAGTAAGTTTATTTTGATTGTCGAATATGTGAACTGATTTTTGATTTTCCGACGCAATCTCTCATTCACCTTGCAATTCAGTTCCTTTGAAAAAATGAGCGAATCAAAAAGCCGTTTACTCAGGTACTTGACCACAGTGAATGAAGAGGAAACCAGTCCAATCCTGCGCATGTGAGACTTGTAAGATGAAATTACTTCATTGCCACTTCATGTTTTATATATGAGAGTAAGAAGAAACAAATCAACAACTTACACAACTACACAACACGTTTGGCTAAGGGTTGTTGGACATTTGAAACAGAGGTCATAAAGAGTTAGTTTGAAAGAGGAAAGAAAAGTAAGTAAAGCAATGTTGAAATCCAGTCTAAGATCAAAGCAATGTTGAAATCCAGTCTAAGATCAAACGAATGAAAGTAGTGGCCGGGAGAAAAATTCGAAATCTTTTTAAAGACTTTTATTGATAGGAAAGAATATATTTTTTTTCAACACTACAAAGTTCTTTCTCAGATTTCTCGATCTTCTTTATCAATCAATTCAACGCTTTTGTAGGTCCCCTAAAATGATATTTTCACGGGAATATCAAGTCCATATTCTCCTCTATGGTTTACCCTTTCCCCCAATAACTTCAGCTTGGATTGAATCACTTCAGCTTGGATCAAAGTTAAACTATGCTTGGATTGAAGTATGAAGCAAAGAAAGGGACATTGATGAAGCGTCTCATTTGATAGAAACCATTTTAGACAGACAAATCAATTAGAAATAATTCTGTGTATTTGAATCTTTTAAATATAAAACATGAGCTGAACTGAAATGCGACTTTTTAGGATTTTCTTCTAGTGGACTTCTTAATGTTTTTCTTGTTGCTTCATTTTCTGGTCTGCAAAATTAACAAAATGGCTTACATCATTTCTATGCACTAAATGTGTATTCAACGAAATTCCTCACAAATTTAGTGAAATTTCGATATTGCAGAATCATGTTTTGTAATTGTTGTCACGTTGATATGATAGTGATATTAATTATTGTAGGTAATTAATTACTTTTGAGAATTTCAAGAAAAAAAGCTGAAACATAGAATGCAATGCGATGCTTCCTAAACTTGAGTAGCTAGAGAGTGGTTGGTTAAACACCTAGCTGTGTCATGGCTACGCTTCAAAACATCTTGAATCGATTCACTCACCATGATGAGTAAGATTGATGTGAAAGCTGAAGTTCTGCACCATTCCTATCTCACACCGGAAACTTCAATTTGTTTGACGAAAGTCTCGCAAGTGAACAAACATGAAACGAATTCATTGAAAAATAACTGTGGAGGAGTATGTTTTTATAGAAAGAAACGCACCATTTCAATGGAAATACACTTCGCCACAGTGACTTTGTCATGTTTTTGCCTGCACTGGATAAATGGCTTTTGAAGCTTAAACACACTTTCATTGCCAACAAAAGACTATTTAAAAAGTAGACTACGATGAAAGCAATGATTGAACACAGCCTAAATCTAACCAAAAAATTTCAGCCTAGAGTGACGTGTTGATATGTTAATGTCAGCGTTGTCGATATTGTATCAATATATATCAGTTAATCATAACTACTTCAAAAATATAAAAATAGAAGATTATTTTTAGAATTGACACCAAGTAACTTGATTCAGACAAATTACTAAAAAAATAAGTTCCAGGAGACTTTCATATCAAGCGATATACAATGATTAAAGTGGAAATAAAAAAGTCACATTTATCTATCATAACTTTTTCTCTTGTTTAATCTGTCCTAGTGCTGACACTTGACACAGACAAAAGACACTGTGTTTTCAAAACATATCATGCACAAAGTCGAGTAGGAACAGGTTTGGAAGTTTGAATGCAATGTCAGCAAAACTAAATACAAAAGTTTAGATACAAGTCATCTTTTAATTATTAACTACAACAGCTTTCTTCTCGAAAGAAGTTGAAATATCGACTTTTTATGTATGCTATATACTTTGTTTAAAATCCTTTGAATTACATGTTTTTATTTTAGAAGCAGCCAAGATCAGACGTTAGTAGTATGTTGCTTAATTTGTTGCTAAGCATTAATCGAACAAATATATATTTCCAGTCTTGTAGACATTTTTGTACGTTTTAGTTTTTTAGCCTAGGATATTCAAAATCATTACACGGAGCGTCCAGCCTAGTACTACAAGTGTAACCAATCTAGTGCAAGAATTTCAAGAAATGTGTTGTATCTATGCTAGTGCTGCATCATTTTAAAATTTCATATTGTTAATTTATCTAAGATTCTTGTAGTACTGTTGCTTAACGTTGTGAGAAGATTTACTGGTGTCATTTCTAAAAGCAACCACAGGTTCTTGCAATATGTATACATACCGACATATTGAAACAAATTACAGTGGAATCTCTATAAAGCGGACACCATTGGGACCTGAAAAAAGTGTCCGCTTTAGGTAGATGTCCGATTTATAGAGATTCCACTGTACTTCGTTAAGGAATTCGGCCAACAACTTTTCGTTACCTATGGACAGCTGTTACAAAGTTTTGGGCACTAAGTTACCATGGTTACCTACATATTTGTAAACAGTACTATCTCGTGAATTTCGCTGTAGAAAATTCAGTTAGTGCTGTCCCATAACTTTAATCAACCCTGTATCCAGGGCTCTTGAATTCAAGTTGCTATGACCACGATGTTGCAAATTTAATTCTATAACCATTTTAGTAGATATTCGAGGTTGCCTGGTTACAAGAATGACAAAGCATGTGGCCTTAACATTAGAAATTTATTTCTGATTCTTCAATTTTAACACGCGTTTAATTATTTCTCAAACATAACAAGATTTGACCACTTGATCACTTTATATTTCGTCATTTTTTCGTCTGTAAAATAATTTTGAACTTTGTCCTAATCACGTGATTTTTCTGCGAACTTACTTCTTGGGAGCATGATTAAACTTACCTGAAAATGAACAACAAAATGAAGTGAGGTAAACATATGACCTTATCCCGATTATCGAAGATTAGAAACAAGAAAGCGACGGGATGATGTTAGGGAAATGTCTAACATTAAGAAGAGAAATTTAAAAACTATAATCCGTCACATACAGGAAACTCTTTTAATACTTAACACTCAACATAGAGGTTCGAATTAGAATTTCACGTCTTTTGAATTTGACATGTTCGAAGAGTGCACATTTTTGTTTTATAAGCAACCAAGGTCAGACATTAGTAGTAATGTTGCTTAATTTGTTGCTAAGCATTAATCGAAAATATATATATGTCCCGTCTTGAAAACCTTTATGTGCGTTTTAGTTGTTTAATTAAAGTATCTAAGTGTAAAGTCTAGGACATTCAAATCATTATACAAAGCGTATAACCTAGTGTTACAACCTAATGTAAAAATTTGTGCTGTGGCTATACTAGTGTTGCATCATTTTAAAATTAAATGTTGCTAATTTATCTAAGATTCTTGTAGTACTGTTGCTTAGCTTTCTGAGAAAGCTTACTAGTGTTGGTAATTCTGAGAAAAGTTTTTTTTCTCTTCGAACGTCAGTTTACATCTAATGCCTGAATAAGAAAGTGTCAGCAAGCTTTAGAAATATTGCGAAAAACATTTTATACACGACAGAGTAATTACTCATTATTAATACATTAACGTCAAATATATTTTCTTAGTCATTTGGCCGCAAAGTTTCCTAAATATATCCATGCAAATAACTAACTCAAATTAGTCATCGAAAAATGAATAATCTTGATACTTTAACGCAAATAATCCAGCCTCCATCAATATTGTTCCTCTAATTAAGGAAATTATAGTTATGGCAATGAATTGCAAAATGATTCAACACACAAGGTGGCCAGACGGTCCCAAACATTTACCAGCACATGGTCTCGGTTAAGGAATTACTATAAAAGACCATGTCGCTGCTTGAATCAATTCACTCAGAGTATTCTGGAAGTGCAAGGAACTCAAACGTTCTGGGAAAGAAAAACGGCTTCATCATGAAAATCTGGATCTTTGTTCTTTGCCTCATTGTAGGAATTGGTAAGTTCTATATTGAGTCGTGTAATTGAGATCGTTCATTACTAGTGGTGTCTCTTTAGTAGGAATCAATACCCTATACTGAATAACCAAAATTCCCGAGATTGCCGTCTAAGGGTTTTGGGGTTCGAGACAACCAGTTGAGTGACGATGAAAACAAAACTTTTATTTTATCCTTGGTCTTTCATAGCGCAAAATTAATTAAATGAATTTGTTTCTATGGAATGATGTCTGCCATCTTTTTTAGGAAAAGTAACAGCTGACGAGCAAACCATGGAAACAGACATTAATGCTGTAGAAGGTACGATGTGACCTGTAACCTAGTTATATATCAATGAATTGGAAGACTTCAAATGTTTTTATATCTTACCTTAGAAACTTCTGACATAACATCCTCCGTGAAAGGAGTGAGTAACGCTGTAGAAGAAACAGAAGAAGATGACAATACTGAATCAAGCGAAGAAGATGAAGAAGAAGATAGTGATGATGACGAAAACGACGATGAAAACGATGAAGAAGATTATCCATTATTGGGTGGATTCCAACCTTACAATGTCTACAAACCAAACCGAGTCTACAAACCTTACCGACCACACAAAGTATATCGATCCAAAAAGATTAACCGATTCAACAAGTATCACAGAGTCTACAACCCTAAGCCATCATACAAAGTGTACCGACCAAACAAGAAGTACAACCGAATCTATAAACCGCATCAAATTTACAAGCCATACCCATCAAAGTATTTTCGCTACTCCAAACATGACGAAGTAGAAAATGACGAAAACGATGAAGAAGATTATCCATTATTGGGTGGATTCCAACCTTACAATGTCTACAAACCAAACCGAGTCTACAAACCTTATCGACCACACAAAGTATATCGACCCAAAAAGATTAACCGATTCAGCAAATATCACAGAGTCTACAACCCTAAGCCATCATACAAAGCGTACCGACCAACCAAGAAGTACAACCGAATCTATAAACCGAAAAATCTTTACAAGCCATACCCGATCTAAACATTACAATGGACTAACCAAAGGAACATATTGAACACGATTCTTCCAAAATACGTATATTTGTCTATAAATATTTCTTAAATATATAACGAGCATTTAAAAATCCTGCATCTTTTCTGTGCATTATCAAACCTTCCCAGTGGGCAAAGTCACTGCGACTTAGGGCATTTACATTGAAGTTATTGTATAAGATTCGGGATCGATAGATCGTAAAAACAACACGTGAGTTTATGTTTACTGATCTCTTTTCATTAGCATGTTACTCATTATACATAACAAATATGGTAGCTCTATCAGCGTAACGATATAAGTATTATACATTTCCTTTCTTTTTCTTTATTTTTAATTTTTTCTTCTTATTTGTTTGCTAGTGAATGGGTACGTGTTTCACGCTTGGTGTGGTAGACCATGACTTTTAACGGCAAGGGGAGTTGTCGATCGCAGGATGATCTTGTGTTGCGAGACACTCGCACATCTGGAGGGGAGTGGGTGATTCCCTCGTTTGTTTTGTAGGGTGAAGACGTCGCCGGTTGACATCCTTGATCGAGTGCCGTTACCTGTTGCCATATGCCTTTTCCCTCAAGTTGGCCAGTTCCAATGTCAATCTCCCAAATAATAGTTCTACTAGAGGAACGCCCATCTCCGGTGGTGGGGTGCTGCAGTGCAGAAGAAGGGCCTTGGCAACGGTGTTGGTGTCCAATGAGCTTGATGGAGGAATGTTGGGAGTCAGGATTTGTTTCATGCATTTCGCTGAGTATTCAGCCGTTGCTTTGTTGCATAAGAGTTACGGAGAAAAGTCACGAAGTCAAGATGTAGGGTCGTCTCTGAATACAGGCCGTCCCCGCATCCCTAGCCCGCATCGACCAGAATTATTGTGCTTCTGGGGGAATTTTTGCATGAGCGGATGAAAAGCCGTTGGCAATGGCTTCCAACAATCGTTTGTATTGTGTATCTTTTGTGGAGTGTCCGTTTGAATAGCAGCTCGAGTCCAAAAGAAGGGCGAGGGGTTCGCCTTCAATTGGGGCGTAACGACCTTTTACCTCTGTCGTGAATCCCGCATCGCGTATGTGACTTGCCAGTGGCCTTCTCAGCATGGTGGGTCGTTGTTTTCGGGGTAACTAGATTGCTCCTGGGAAATCGGTTGCAAGGTAGCTCGGCCAATTCACTTTGAAGGTGGTGACACCGTGCCTTCTTAGAACCCTGGAATACCGGTGTATCCATCCCAATAGAACGGCACAAAGATTGACTCATGGCAAAGGGCGACGCATATCATCATCCAGTAACAGCGATTCGTCCATGAGTGACGCGAAGGAAGCCGTATGTTATGTTGTGTAGCCATCAAAGGATGCATAGAATCCTTGAGGAGCGCGAAGATATTGGTAACGTCTCCATTCTTAACAAAGGACAAGGGTACACTATAGTATCCGTTCCACGCGTCCAGTATAGACTTCTTTTTGTTTGGAGGTACGACACTAACAGTGTTAAGCGACGATGGGGTTGAGTCTCCCGTCAGGTAACTAAGGTTTATGGTTCTGCGGGGGGTTCCGTTCTTTAAGGCAGTGACAACCATACGTGCGCACCATTCCTTTTGGGTGCCTTACAACCAGTGCATCAAATAACTTCAACGTTCGATTCGATATCGATGGTTGTTCTTGCTCCTCCTGGATATGGCAGCAAGAGTGATATGACTTCTGCATATAGTCGCAAAATGGTTGCATTTTTCACATTTGTTACATGTCTTCTCCCAAGCCGGACACGAATCCCTGCCTTTAGAGTGTGGTGGCTGGCTATACCCTAGACATCGATTTGGTTGGGTCGTGTGTGGAGCGGTCTGGACGGAGATGGTTTTCTAGATTGGACTTGCGTGATGGGTGAAACTTCGCTGGTTGACTCAAGGACCGGTTCGTCGCCTGTTCCAGGGCTTTCAGGATCTGCATCTCCGAAAGTATCTTGCTCTGGTGCGACAGGTTGCGGGTACCTGCGATCAGCTGTGACTCAACCATGCCGGCAGAGTATGAAGCATACTTATCTGGCTGGTTGCAGGAACCCGTAGTGGTGAAGGCGCAGAACATGGCTTGAGTTTTGTTCATTCCGGATTTTAGTTGCGCTCTGGATCATTTGTTTTTATCAGGGCCAAGCATCTGTAGTACAAGGGTGACGGTGGGCGATTGCGCGGGCGTTTGCAGTTCCTCCCCGTTTTCGGTGTGGGACCTTATTGGTGTGTGACCACGGAGACAGGAACGGGATGGAAATTTCGAAAAACAAGTGACAGAGGAGCAGTAATCACTCTGGGATAGTGTTCGCACTGTGTGAGATTTTACTGAATGTGATTTTTCAAAATACAAGAGATTATAGTCTTACTGTTCATAAACTAATTATTAGTTACAGAATATTATGTGATAAATGTGATAAATGTGATAAATTTCCTCAGAAAAACAATAGATCGATCATTTACACTCGAAGTAAACTCCTCACTCGGGATCGGTGGATCACAAGAACACCTCAACAACACGTGAGTTTATGTTTACAGATTGATCTCTTTCACAGGTTAACATATTACTCAATATACGTAATAAATATGGTAGCTCTATCAGCGTTACATAGATAGATAAGTATATTTTCTGTCGATTATAAGTTTACAAGGTTCTAATATATTCCTTACAACAAGCTGCAAAGTGTTAAGTTTATCATACAAGTTCATATTCTCGTAAACTCATAAAGAAACAAGGAAAACTCGCAGAAGATCAAGGTGATCTTATCATCGAGAACCTTTTATGCTAGTTCTTGTTGAGACATTTCAGAATTTGATTACGTAAGAAATTTGTTTACAATTTATCTTTAAAAGAGTAATTGATCGTAAAATAAAACGCGTTATAAAAATATTGTTCCATGTTGTCAGAGTGCTGGAGGAACATACCCTTAAGTTTATGCTTAAAATTTAAATAGGATTTGCAATCCTGTAGGGTGTCTTTTGGTACAATGAGTATGTTCCACAAATGTGGAGCACGAAAAGATATGTTAAATTGACTAAGTTTATTGCGACAATACGGCTCACATAACATTCTCGCAAATCTGGTTGTATACTTACTCGCTACTTTAATAGTATATAAATGGTGAAATGTGGACGGCGCAGTTTTAGTTTTGCATTTAGGGACTGTTCACAAATGACGTCAACTGTTAGGGGGGAGGGTGGGGGGGGGGGGGGGGGGGGTTATGCTAAAGTTGACGCTGGTTGACGGGGAAGGGGGGGGATGTGATACTAGTTGACGTCAACCCACACAATTTTGCAGAACCTTGATTTTTCTAATTAAGTAAAGTTGCTTATGAAAATGTTAACACTGAATGTAGAGATAGGAAAGTGCCGATTATAGCGCAAAACTGTGACGTCATCATCCGATTCTAGGGCAAAACTGTGACGTCATCATAAACATAAAATATTAACACATGGAAGTCATATGATTTCGGGAATTTCCCTACTATAGCTAATATTATCATCATATAAGATCTTTGTTTTCATAACGCGATACGAGTTATGAAACGTGTTATTTTGATTACATAACAAACAGTTTCTATTATTATAACCACAAATTACTCATAATTGTAAACAATTAAATATCTCATAAAAATATCCATGGGGAAATACCCGATTGTAGTAAAAAGCAGTTTGTAGCAGTTTTAACTTTATAATATAAATGAGCTAACAATACATATAATACACAGACACAGACACACACTGATCATCGATGCAGTCAAAAAGATCTTCAAAGTCAATATCCATAGGTATCATGTATAATTCGTTTATTTTGTTTTTGTTTGTTTGTTTTTTTTTTACCTCTTACCTCTTACCTCTTTGTTATCTTATACATATCTATAATGTCCTCTGGCATATGTAGCAATACCATCTTTTGCAATAATTCTTTTGTCATCATCCGCATTGAGAGCGAGTTTGTTTGTTTTTATAGTGTGGACATCATGCTTAATCGATTGAAAGGTCATCTGTTCTCTGTAAACATTCTTGCCATCGAACAAGCATCTCTTGTAATCATCAAACCCCATCGTCTTCTTTACTACGCACTTCTTGACTCCCTTGCACTTCTTGTCTTCTTTTCCATCTAGCTGTTTATATGCATAGGTCTTCGCTCTTAGAGCAACAAACTCTGTCATTATCTTACCACCCAACTCATCTTTCATTAGACCAATGACTTTCTTATTCAAACCTATGGGTAAAGGTCTGTTATCTTTCTCATCGTACGCTGAAGTGTCGAATCTCAAAGCTACATCATCGGCAATATCTTTATAAAAGTCGTCGGTTTTGATGTGATAGACAAAGCTGTCTGTATCCATATAGCAGAGCTTTAGATTGTCACCATATTTTGGTTTCATGTAATCATAGTGAAACTCGTACATAATCGTCTTTGACAAATCAAGAACTGTAGGTCCCAGATAGATCGGCTTGTTCAACACGAGTTTGATCTTTTGCATTTCAGCAGCCATCAAATGTTCACTGAAACAGATACTACCCTTGAAATTAGGTTTCATCACCAGCTTCTCATATTGTTCTTTCTTGGTAGCCAAGCGTATGTCTTTATGTTTACGTTGATTCTCCATAGTTTTACCAAAGACTGAATTGTTCATGAGCTTGAAAAAGTCCTTTTCAAAGTCATTCTTTGATTTGGTACGCAAATTGGTGTTGAAATCGATGTACGGCTTCAACCATGCGCTTTGCCTAAATCTCAATACTCTATGAACCTTCTCAAGAACAAGACCATGCTTCAGCGCTTGATCAAGCGCACGGATATGAATAGTATAGTTCTTCTTGTCTGAAAGACATGGAGTTAGCTTTTCTACACCATTGATCTTCTTTCGCTCAGACATAAACGGAAGATCGTTATGTGAATCATGAAGCTCCTGAGGATAGTTCACATCAACTTCAAGAAGATAACCATATTTACCGTCTTTCTCAGCCAACTTTGAAATGAATTCAGCGGTAAATTTATTAGCATCTACCCACTTGAAATTTCCTGTCGGTAGCTTCTGAATCATAGCCCATCCATATAGATTATTTGCATCAAGATATTGGAGATAGCTACTTTCTTCAGTCTTCTTATATTTAGCATTCATATACTTGTTATTAGCTTTAGCATGTCTATGAACAGCCTGACAGAGACCTCCTCTAATACCTTGCTCTACGAATAGAAACATATCCATATCTGACAACAGATCCAGCTCAACCTCTGTCTTTTTCAAACATGCTTGCCAAGCTAGTCCTGGAGCAGTGTAAAAATGTGCAGGATCCAGTTTATAGTTTGTTATGCATGTTTCCCTAAAAGTCTCAAAAACATCAGCAAGCAATAGAACGTCTGTCTTGAGGTAGAGATCATGATACGCACCCATATTTTTATTTTTCATATGTTTCCACACCTTCTGCGCATGCGTATAATCAGCATCACTGATACCTTTCATGTTCAACTTGCTGTAAAAAGCATCTTTCGGTGGGAGCTTAGTTTCGTTAAACTTATCAAAAGAATCAATGTATTCATAAGGATAAACTCCTTTTCTTCTCAATAGTTTGAATTGCTCATCACCCTTGAAGAATTTTCGAAGGTTTTTACATTGATCATCAGATAGATTGTTTACCAAGTTATCCAGACTACTGGCCATGAAACGCACACTATCGATGAATCTCAACTGTATCTTTTGAACCCTAGTCTCCCCATTTTTATCAGTGTATTCACCAACCTTAACATCCAATGAGAAAGAGATATATTTTTCTTTGTTTTCAGCGATGACGGCAATCCCTTCATCTCCATACTGTTTGGCTAGTTCTTTGATAAATAGATGAGCATCATATCCGCTTAGATTGTGAAAGACGATCGGGATGTATTTAGGCACTTTATAACGAAGATTACAAGACTGATGTGCAGCTCCACGAAATTTACCAGTAAAATGACAGTGATCCCTAACCTTAATGTTATCTTTTTCAAATTCTTTCATACATATGTGGCACTTATCAGAATCGGTAAATCCCTGTTCCTCTTCATATGTGAGGTCTCGCATTCTTTGTTTAGGAAACATATTGTATAGCCTTTTCACTTCACCTACCGCATGATCCACGAAACGTAAAACACAGTCTTCACCTCGATAAAGCGTTAGAGGGTCTGAAACTTCACCATGAGCAAATTTGCTATAACAACAGAAGCCTGTGGGGATATGTATACCAACCTTTTTAGTGGATGATCCAATAACGCTACGCGGTTCTTTACAAACCTCTTTTGACAAAGCTTCGAAATCAGCATACATTATGAAAGGAGCTTTGAGCTGGTACTGACCGTCATGAAATTTAACGGTGCTACCCTCCTTTGGCATCTCAATCTTCGCAACATCATTATTTTTACAATATTCAAAGTGTTCATCTCGTATTTTCTCACTTGAGAATCCATTGAGACAATTCAAACAATAATGCTCCTTATGTTCATGATTCGAGTTGACCTTACTCAAGACACCACTCAAGTTCTTTACAGCTACATAATGTCTCTTTTCCTCTTCACATAGTAAAAACAAAACAACCGTTTCTTTGCAATCAAGATGCTTCGACTTACGACACATATAGATACCATCTTTCTCATCTTTTGTCAAAACATGCACAGCGATATCAAGGTTCCTTCTCTCAAACAAATCTATTTTATTTAGCGCCATTGGAAACGATAAACCGTCCCAATTATATTTATCAACATGTTTCTTGAGATTCGTTATCCTTTGCGGATCTTTCTTAATCTCATTGTGGTTCAAAGCAGCAGTAACAGCCCATTTGAAGCACTCTTCATCATCTTCGTTATGCGGATTGATAACAGATCGTTTTCCGCTGAAATTCTCAGGTAAAGGTAAGTAAGAGCTGCCTCTCGTTAATTTTAGCTTGTGAAAGTCTACATCAATATTTAAAATCTTATCGATAACAAAGCCGGATTGAGGTAACGCGGGGTTTTCAACCTGTTCGATTATCTTATTGAACATCTTATTGACAACATCAGATATATCGCTTTCATTGTGAATTGTTTCCATATTGCTATTAAACGCCTTATCGACGTAGATTGTCGCTTCAGGATTGGATAAATCCTCCTTTCTCCATTTGATCCACACAGTTGCTTGAATTTTTATTGATTTTTTATTTTTGAGTTCTCTCATAATCAGATCACTTAAAATGGGTCGAACCTTTTCGAGAAACGAATCAACGTCCTTTTTTCCATCTGAGTTTATCTTGAACCTTTTGTAAGAACCCTCAAACGCCATTTCAATGGGGACAAACGCTTTTGGTTCCACCAATTTTTCATCTTTTTCATCATCATCATTCTTTCTCTTATAGAGATTAAGAATCTTCTTCTTCATCTCTCTGAAAGCGCTACTCACTTTCTCACGAATAGGTTTAGGTGTGTGATTTACTAACCACTCCTTCAACTCATCCAACTTACTTTTCACCTGAGGTCTATTTTTTGCCATTTCTTGCTGTTCAAACAAATCCATATCTTGTAGGGTAGGAATAATTGGAACAGGTCTTGGTGGTGGAACAGGTCGGTTAAACCTAGTAGGTCTCGGTGGTGGAACGGGTTGGACAGATCTTGGTAGTGGAACAGGTCGGACAGGTGGGTTTGCTAATAATTCGATCAACTCAGCTTTTCTGAGTTTTGAGTAGCCATGTAGACCGCGTTCTCTCGCGATAGCTTTTAATTCAACAACAGTATTTCTAGTAGTCATGTTGTAATATATAATACCACGATTATTTCTTTTTAAATCACTTTTTAAAATTTTCAATTATCATTATCATTTTTTCAATTTTCATCCAAAAGATTCGTAACCTTTGTGTTCTATTTTTGTTACTCGTTGATTAAGTAACAAAAGCGAGGTCAATTTATTTATTTTTTGTAAACTCTCTTCTCCCTCTTAGCATTATAACGTTTTTGAGAGCTGAGATATTTTTCTCTGTTATTTTTTATCCAGTTTAAACAGTATTTATTAACCGTTTGTTTCGTATCAGGATCACAAAGAAACAATGGATCCTTATCATTTTTCTCAAGTACCTCGATCAATTTAGCTTTGTTCATTAGGTAAACATATTTTATTTTTCGTGACGCACATAATTTTCGTAAAGCGTCACGAGTCATTGATTGGTAATCTGATTCTGTTTTGTCAGTCATGTTTATGCTTTATATAAAGATAGTAAACAACGTTTAAGTCACTTTTCTCGTGTCATTTTTTTAATAAAATGAGCTAAAATAAAACGTTGTTTATAAATAAATAAATAAAAGATGTCAAATTCTAAACTTCAAGAGATTTACTATCAACCTCAAAACTTATGGAAAGGACAAAAGGCTGTTCGCAATCTAAGAGGATTCGACTTCAAACCGAAGGTAATTAAGAAGTGGCTATCAAAGCAAGCTTTGTGGCAAGTACATCTACCGGCACCGAAAAGGATCGAACGTCCGCATTATGAGGTAACTAAACCGAATGAGATTCATCAATTTGATATATTATATATGCCTAGTGATATGCTATATGGTAATAAATACAAGTACATTTTGTCTGGTATCGATGTTGCTTCACGCTATAAGGTGGCTCGACCTTTGAATACTAAGAGAGCGAAAGAGGTTGCCGCTATGATTGAAGACATCTACAAGGTGGGACCCTTAAACTATCCAAAAGTATTTCAATGTGATAACGGTTCAGAATTCAAAGCTGATGTATCAAAATTGTTGGAGAAGAATAATGTTGAAATTAAAAGAGCAACTACTAAATATAAGCATACCCATACTTCTTTTGTTGAGGCGTTGAACAAGATACTTGCTGAAAATTTATTCAAAATACAAGATGCTCAAGAACTGAATGATTCGGAAAAGGTATCATCTACATGGGTCAAATATTTGTATAAACTTGTGGGTAGATTGAACGATACAAAGACTCAGATGATCGGTATGAAACCGAAAGATGCCATCAAATTGAAAGAGGTGCCTCTCGCTAAACGAGAGAGCTATCCACCTGAAGTAGAGCTACCTCAAGATGGTTTGTATAGATATCTATTGCAACCGGGTGAAGAGCACGATGACCATCGAAAAAGAGCAACAGATAGAATATGGTCAAAGAGGACATATAGATTGAGTGAGGTAATAGATCAACCTGGTAACCGTGTAATGTATTACCTTCAAGATGGACCAGAACGATCTTTTGTAAAAGAAGAGCTGATGTTGATACCTGAGGATACAGAGCTACCTCCTGATTATGTGCAAGGTTGGTGAACCATAGATACAAAGTATCTTTACTAGAAACAAGTAAAGATGAGTCGTCTAGCGACGAGGTTTAGTGCCACATAATGTCATAATCAAAGAATTGCCTTTCATGATTCTTTTCAGATTGTTTGAGCCCCTTCGGTCTGACAAAGGCTTCTCTAGAATTCCAACCATAATCCTTCAACTCAACGCAAAGTCTTGCAGGCAACCATGTCTTATATAAATTTCCTGTTCTGTCTTGGACCTCTGCATACATAGCTTTTCCAGAACCAAATTCAGATGCGGGTGTGTCTATCTCAACCACAGATTTAACATGATAAATCACGTTTTCAGTTAGCTCTCTCCACTTTATGATCGGAATAATTTGTTCCATGTTTTGTTCAAATGTTGCAACTGTTGGGAATTCCATTGTCTATATATACTTATGATCATCATATGTCTTTATATAAGTTTCATTTCATTTCATTAATCACTTTTTCAAATGACGACCACACATCCTACTAACCATTTTCGTTTATGGATTTTTTCAGGTTTTGAAGTTCTACCATCAAACTTTTTTGAAATTGATTTTGGGTTTCAGTCTCCATCTTTCTATCTGTAGAACTGAGTCCTTCTAAAGCTTTGTAATATGTTCCCTGTAAAACCTGGAATTCTTTGTAATTGATCCTTCCATCAGTCAGCGCCTGACTTATGTTAGTTTCGAAGACAGAAATTGAGGATGTAACAATATCATATAATTTTATCACTTTTTCTACTTTCTTTTGATATCTTTTGATGACAGCTGTGGTAAGTCCGGTACAGATAGAGCCGGCTAAGGCTACACCACCTAATCCTGCAGAAATAGGTATTCCGATAATAGTAGCCCCTGTTGCAATTGAACCGATGCCAGAGCCAATGGTTATAGCGCTTGAGCTAGCATTTAGTAGCATCGATCGTTCTATCGCCTTGTTGTATCTCTTGAGCTTGATGCTAAACTTGTTCTTAAGTTTTATCAACTCGTCAAACTCAGAATTTATTACGCTTGCGTTAAACTTTTCCTGCTCATTCAAATCCTCAGGAGCAGTGGGTAGTTTTGGATAAATTTTAAAACTCATATTTAGAGGGATGTTATAACATAATATAATAATAAATTATCCTCTAAATAAATAAAATGGCAGACATTGACATTGATCCCTTTGGAGAACATGGGATGACGACAGATGAAACAACCGATGAGACGTTTCCTCTCATACCGACCGGTGACCGTACGGGTGCACAGATACATACATCAGGTGATCATGAAACATCATTCGGAGGTCACAGTCTGAATACTAGAGTTTTGAAAGAACTAGTTGAAGGGTTGTATGATAAATTATCTGAAAAATACCGGTCAAAACCTGAGACGTTATATACCGATCAGTTTGAAATTAGAGATGGTGAATTATACTACAAAGACGGTAGCAAACCATTGACAAACAATGGAAGACTAAGGGCTACCGGTACTATAGCTGACATATTAGGTAAGAACAGGTTACGCAGTTTAGGGTATGATATACCTAAGAGCAAATTTTCAGCCAGACAGGCAGCTGTGCTTAATAAAATAGCAGAAGAACTCCCTTCATCATCTAAAATCACAAAATCGAGTGATGTAGAGCTTGAGGAAATTACAGGGAACATTGCAAATAGTACGGAAGATTTAATTTCAACGCTTAGACAACAATCGGTCGATCATGAAACAACTCAGACCGGTGATCTATTTGAATATCCTGTACGTGAGCTGTTAGGATTGGATAAAGCGCTGAGAAACATACGAGGAGGTCTTCAGGAAGAGGCTGCGAAAAAGGTTCGAATAGAACAGCATATCGATAAGGAGAAAAACAAGTTGGAAGAAATGGAAAATGATGCAACATACACAGATGAACAACGAAAAGAGGTCGAAGATCGAATGGATGGATTACGTGAAGAGTTGAAAGCTAGGAAAGAGAACATTGATATTCTCAAAGGTAAATTAAACAGTCAAGTTACGAGCATCAAAGAAACCATTGCTAAAGTCCTCGACAAAGATACCTCATTAGGTGAAAGGATACGAACACTATTCCGTGAACAAGGTATAACAATCGTTAGCATTCTGACGGCGTTTGGTATGGCTATAGGTGTTCTTGTGGAAGCTTTGTTACCATCTGGAGGTGGAAGCTCAGTAAGTCACTCACAAAATCCTGATGATAAAAAGGACGGTGCAAAGGAATGGATAAAAAATAAACTCAAGGCGTTAGCATCACTTCTAGGTAGATTAGCATCTAAAGCGGCAGAGGCTTTACCAGGAATAATTGGGTCTATCGTATCATGGATATTGAACAGAGCAAAAGAAGTTGTAGGTTGGTTGAGTCAAAATTTATGGGCTCTGATTGTAGGGATGATCTATACATACCTTGTCACTAGACGGTAACCATCTGAAAGTGTATATGTTACACGTATCGTGTAACATAATTTTTTTGTTGATGGTCTTCATCTTTCAAAATACCACACAATTCCACCAATACCGAGCATACTCATAGCTATAAAAGTCAATTCCCTTTCATGTTGATCATGACTCGGTGTATAAAAGTCGCTCAATACAGGCTCTCGTGGTAGCGGTTCAAGATGATTACTAAACACCCTATTGTACTCTCTCATTGCATCATTTAGCTCTACGAATTTTGAATCAGCCTTCTTTTCGAGCAATAGTTGTTTATTGATGAAATCGATCCTTTCCTGTCGTTTTTGCTGCCATTCAATCTGTGCTTTTTGTAATTTTTCTATGGCCAAATCATGACGTTTTCTTTCCTTATCGATTCTGTCTTTAGATAAACTTGAAAACAGATAGCTTGATCCTGTGAAAGCCAAAGCGTTAGCTAAAGCTCCGCCTAACATCATTGCGATAGAAGCCATATTTAGATATTGATATTTTCAGGTAAAATCTTTTGTTTGATTAAGTAGTCCTTTGTCACTTCACTAGCGGCGATAATGGCAACTAGTTTTCCCGTATCTTCCAAGTCGAACTTTTGAATAGAGGGAGGTGTCATTTTAAACACCTTTTTTACAAGCATAGAGTAGCCGATAGCGAAAACGCAGACGACTGATGCATGATATAAATCGTTGATGATACTTTTCTTGTCCATGTTTGTTATATATACATTTTTTTCTTTTTAGTCCATTTCATGTTTATTGATTTTCACTGGTATTTTAGATTTTTGTGGAAGGGGGGTGGATGGTGACCCACGGGGTAATATTTGATCTTTCTTTTATATACAAAATAAGCAAATCCACCAACTAAACCGAGAGCTATTATTCCACCTACACCATAGGTGTAGTTCATAGGTTGTTCATTTGGTTTGGTGAGAGAGTCATCAGGCTTCTCATTTCTTTTTGAGGTGACACTTGTTTTAATTGTTCTCGTTTTTTACGGTTGTATTCCGCCAACTTCTTACCCGCTTCAACCTTTTTTGGGTTCTTCGTTGTCACTTGAATGGGAGTCTGTTCTTCTGACATTTTTATTATCTGCTGTATTTATATTATCATCGGATTTATTTAAATTCCTTTCATTGATATAATGCCTCCCGGTAATAAGTCCAACACTGAGTGGTGCTAATAATGAGCCGAATTTATAATATAAGTCACATGTAAATCTTTGAAGGGCAGAGTTTAAGAAGGGGTCAGTTTCCAGGTCATTGCTCAGCGCATCTTGATTGTTTATTCCTAACGTTGCACAAGCCCCCATGGAATAAATACGTATCAGTGATTTCCCCAAGGATTTTACCATTTGACCTGATAGTTTAGCCTCATAGATACTAAAAAGTTTTTCTACCTCTTCATCTTTGAGTTTGTTAATTTGCTCTTCCGTGTACATTTTCCCTAAGTATAGCTTGCTATTAGTTAAGACACACTCGAGTAATTTTTGTCTTTTACCATCTGAAGGTGGAAATTCACCCGGAACATCATAACTCTGGTTGATTAAATTATCGATCGCTGTTTCCGCCATTTTTATTAGAGAGAGGTATTTTTTTAACACAAAATAAAAGTAAAATAGCGAGATCAGCAGTATGCTTAATAACAAAGTTGACATATTCTATCATTTTGTTGTGTTTGTTATAATTTTCTTATACTCTCTTATAATTTTGTTGAAATTTGTTGTATAAGAGTTTGCTGTCCTCTTATAATTTTGTTGAAATTTGTTGTATAAGAGTTTGCTGTCCTCTTATAATTTTGTAAGACAAAATAATTATAAGAGGATGATGATGTTTAATAATATATTCTAACATTGTTAAATAAATAAACATTGTTTACTTAAACAATTATGTTCGATGATGAATCCTCAGATGATGATATTATATTTTCCCATCAAGATACAAAAAGGGTTACTTTTAATGATAAAGTAATGGTCCATTATATCTCTGCTTGTGAATCTCGTAGAAGTAACTGGATAGAGGCTGCTGTTGACAGAGTACGCTTTGAATCGAGGATTAAACATATTGGTAAAATTCTAGATCCTGTATTGAGACGTAAATTATTCTCTTACAGTAGTCTTATAGTCTTACAGTAGTCTTACAGTAGTCTTATAGTAGTCTTATAGGAGTCTTATATTTTTGTTACAAGAGTCATGTAACAAATAACGTCAACCTGTTTAACAAATCACGTGCGTTCTCGGATGTTCCATTCTCATGACTAGGCACGTGTGTTTCCCTCCTTTCAGTTTTTCCTTGACATTTTCAATTCTTCTTGCGATCAATGACATCGTTCTCTTCATGAATGGTGGCTAGATCGTTTCTATCTTTTGGATACCACACATATAACATTTTAGCTTGCGTCGTAAATTTTTAGGTATAGCTGTGTATGATTGTGTAAGTAACCATAGCGAATGATTTCGATGTCTACCGCTAATTGCCAACTCGAGCAAAGGCTGTCTCTTTTTGTCTAATTTTTCATCAGCTATTATCATCAATCAGAAATAAGGTTTTGTATCCAGCACAGAAAAAGTCCATTTTCTTAATCCATTCATACAAAGATCCTTCCGGCTCAATTAAAATCACATAGCTGTCATTCCAGAACCACTTCCGATCTCTGTAAGTCTGATTCCACCTCAAGGTGGGACATATAATCACGATGAAATCAAAGTGATCAAAGTATTCATTTTCTAATAATTTTACAACACGATCCGTTTTACCGCACGATGTTGGTCCAACGAATAATGCTGTGTGAGGCTCTTTCATGTAAAGTGTATCCATTTTACTAATATAAAGACATAAATTGACCGTTTTGTATGTTTAATTGAGCATCCATTATTAGATATATATATGCGTTTAAGTTTCCTGCAGTTTCAGCGGTCTTTTCAATCTGTAAAGTGATGCCTTCACTCGCATTTTCAATCTTTCGACCGGTCCCATGCAAGCATTCTCATCAATTGTTCTGAAATCTAACCATAGAGCATACTTGTTTGTCAAGTAATCAGAGACTTTTACATCATGTAATCCTAAGCGCTTTCGGTTTTCGCCGACGCTATTATCTTTTGGTTTTCCTTCAGCAAAATACTTGCAAATCTCATTGTATTGTTCAAACGGCTGCATCCCTTGAGCAAAAAGTTGGTTAGGCTTACCCTCGACGATGACAGATACCTTTTTGATCTTTGGATTGTAGAATTTACAGGTTCTCGTTTGTAGGATTTTCTTCTTCAAACAGAACTAATACCCTTCAAAGATTTGGCAGGTGTGTTGAATGACCAATTCCACGTTGTGTCTGACTTGTTTACTCTAATTTGTCTGTGCGCAAAATCCTATCATAGAGCAAAGCCATGTTTTGATATTCAGAAGCGATTTGTCTAGCCAACGTGGGTTGTGTCACAAGCTCATATTCAAGTGAGATGTTAGATATTTTGTATTTACCGTCTGGGTTTTTTCTTGACCTGCGGCAGAGTTGGAGGGTCAGAATAGATAACTCGGTTATAGTCGTTAAATGTGATCTCGTAGCAAACCTATTCCCTAAACCCGCTTGATAATATGGATAGTACTATCTAGCATCTCAAAGTCGAGTGGAATGACAAACTTGTTTTTATAGGTGTCAGCAATGGCTTTGTCTTCCGCATCATCGTCCTTTTTATCAGAAGCACCAATCCTCAATTTCATACAATTCTCTGTACACCCATCGTCGATGATGATACCCTGTCTTATCGCGTTTCTCTTTTCAAACTTGGTTAACCATAAATCTCTGTAACACCCAAAAAGATCAAAGTCATCGATGCTCAATATCTCGTTACCTTCGAACTTGACAGCCAACTTTTAACGATAGCTCTTCCAATGTTACTGACCAATGTTCTTTTTGAGTCAGCTTTCGACTCGAGTTCAATATCAAAACTTAGATTAGTGTTCCTGGAATAATGACATCATCACTTCCTAAATTTGGAAACCTAACCAATAATAGCTGATTTTGATCGATCTCACTCGGATTGTGTGTGACAATTACTTTTTGACGAGAACCTTTTACACCGCGGGCAGTTCTAAGTGAACGTTCTGGATTTAACCTCTTTCCATACTCCATTATTAATTATGATATATAATTAATTTTCTTTTTATCTCGGTTTAGCGGATGTGCAAAACAACGGTTCTTCCTAGGTCTTCTTTTAGCATATTGCCATGCTGATCTGTGAGTTTCAACGTGAGAGACTGAAATACACCATTTTTTAATTTTTTGTACTGAGGGTTTTTAGGCTCAACATGTGTGAAGTCACTATATTCAGCCATGTGATAGGTTAGTAAAATATCACTTAGCTTTCCATTCTCAAGATTTTGAGTGTTGTCAAGTTCAGAGAGATGCAAATTAATTTTGGTTACGTTGCGAGCTTATTTGTTTTGATTATTGAGGGTTTTGCTAATGAGGTAAGTTCTACATCACCTGCTAAAAAGGTACCTGCTAAAAAGGCATTCAATTCCCTGCTCGTGAATGTTCCTTGAGGTACCAACTTTTTAGCTTTCCTATAACCAAGCATAGTCAGTGTTAGGTCTGTGGTTATTTCATACGTAACATTGTCTGCAAACATATCAACCAATGCAATTTCTTTTGAGCCATCCAAGTTTTGAATGGGGTAAGATAGATATATGGTCTTTTCTCCTTTTGCGATTTACTGTGATATACATTTTCTTGTATTAAATAAGATAATATATTTTTAAATAATAATGGAGAATATTTTTAAATATGTTCCCAATGCGCTTTAAAGCCAAATGGAGGACAATACCTTCAGATATTGAATTCTAAAGATTTATACAAACAAACAATTATTGTCTCTGAAAATGGTTCTTTCCTGCAGCTTTCCAATATTTTTACTAATTACGAAATGGATGAAAATGAACGCATGAAAATTTGGCAGGAACAACCATTTAAATTATGGCAAACCCAACTCAATTTTGTCACTTGGTGTGCTTCAAGTGCTTGTGGTCAGTTCTGAACATCTGAAAGAAGGTCGCTCTACTCCTATGATTAGAGCAGTATATCGTTTTCACGTCTATTATCATATTAGACGAATCATTAAGCGTCTGCAGACACCTCTACCTTTTGAAGATAGTTTCAACCAATACGATAATCCTTATAACAAAGAAGAGTTTTTAAAAATCTGTAGTGAATATGGTGTCGATTCTGATCCTAAAAAATACAAAGGGCAATATTTTTACAGCTCGTATCAAAAAAGACGTAGAGACTATCCAACGCCAGGTCTGAGTTATTTCACAGACGACTCCATGACACGATGGATTATAGAAAAATCTAAAGGCTTTACAAAAACAGGTCTTGTAAAAATTTCAGAGAGTGTTAGAGCATATGCTTATCTTGTTCTTAGTTCCAAGCCTCAGCTCGTTCTTCTATTTTAGGTAATAATTCAAGCTCTTTGACAGCTCAAAGAGTTTTTATGAACAACTTTGAAGACATTGTTAACCGCAGAGTTGATATTCAAGATGACATTAAACGTTATCAAGATACTTTAAATTACGCTTCAAGCAAAGTTGATTATTCTGTTGGACAAGGTATTTACATGTTACCTAGTGACATGAATCTAAACATCAAGTCGGGAGTGTCTGGTTATAATAATAAAATTCTCATATCTAATGACAACTTGAGTCGGAAGAAACAAAATGATTAATGTTATGCAAGAGCATCATATTTCACCCAAAGTGACTAGCTCTCCAACAAACAAAAATAAAAGTTCACAAAAGAAGTTCAAAAGAGTAGTGAGTCAAACAGATTCACTCCCATCTCATGAAGAAGAGAAAATAGCTTTGGTTTTAGCGATTACCACGATGTTTAGTATATGGTATGTATTTCGCTGATCAGCGTATGTAGTTTGCAATTATAGCCGGCATTGTGGATACATGCTAACACTTCTAAGCCCTGGCGTTTGTTGAATTTCGATCGAAATGACGGTAACCTGAATGTCTCTATGGACCAGAGAAACCTGACAGTGATAAATCACCCAGACACAATGCTAACCATTCCGCGATATATTCAACACAACTGCGGGGAAGTGCGCACTCATGCAAGTTTTACAACCAGAACATGAGAGATCTACAACCGCCGAAGTATATATATACTTCCTCTCAGACGAACTGCGTGGGGTTCGAACACACGACCTTGTTGTTACAAGTTAGCGTTCTTATCCACTAGACTACGCTGATCTGTATGTTATATGTATTGTTAGCTCATTTATGTTATAAAAATGAAACTACTACAAACTGCTTTTTACTACATTTTTATGAGATATTTAATTGTTTACATTTATGAGTAATTTGTGGTTATAATAATAGAAACTGTTATTTGATTTGTTATGTAATCAAAATAACACGTTTCATAACTCGTATCGCGTTATGAAAACAAAGATCTTATATGATGATAATATTAGCTATAGTAGGGAAATTCCCGAAATCATATGACTTCCATGTGTTAATATTTTATGTTTATGATGACGTCACAGTTTTGCCCTAGAATCGGATGATGACGTCACAGTTTTGCGCTATAATCGGCACTTTCCTATCTCTAATGTGATCTTGATGTGGTCTCCGTGATGCATGAACGTAAAACAATAAGCACAGATGGAGTTTGATCAGAGAAAAATTGCACGAAGATCATTGCAAATATTTTCCCGAGGAGCAGTCGGATGGAGGCTATTTTGTTTTGGAGGGGGGGGGGGGGGGG